>JAADVC010000914.1:0-14226 GCA_023334575.1 Pythium volutum | reverse complement strand
GTCGTCGGGCAAATCGCGCATGGGCACGAGCAATGGGTGCACACGCGCGTCGTCGTCTCGGTCCGTGCCGTGGACCCAGCCGTCGAGGTGTTTGGTGCGGCACCAATCAAAGTGGAGCTGCGTGGCCAGCACATGCAGATCACTTTGCATCCAAGGCGGCAGTGTAACTCGACTCGTGTCAATCGGACGTGGCACATACGGTATGGTCTCGTCGGACGCACTCGCGTCTGCATTGACCACCGAGTGGTCGCTAGTGTCCGCTCGTCTCGACTCGTCGAGCGAATCGTCGCGGACAACACGACTGAGCAGCTCGAATCGACTCTGCAGTACCGACACGGCGCCGCCTAGTTCATGGGACTCCACGCGAAGAGCAGGAGTTCGCTTCAGTGCCTGCACTTGCTTTGCCAGAGCCTTCGAGTCGACGTGGCGGTGCATCCAGCTATGCTCGAGCATTTGCTCAATGGAGATTCGCTTCTCTGGGTCTTTTTCAAGTATCCGCAAAAGCAGCTCTTGGACTTGCTCGTCGTTGCAGGCCGCTGGAAATACGACCGGGTCGCGCTCAATCTTTTCAAATAGCTTGACGAGATCGGTCGAGAAGAAGGGCAAATACCCAAAGAGCAGCGCGTACAGCGTGACGCCAATGGACCAGATATCGGCCTTGAAGCCGTCAAACTCGTCGCCCGTGAGGGCCTCGGGCGGTAAGAACTGGTACGTTCCCTTGGTCGACTTGAGCATCGCTCGTCGGCGGCCTGGTGATGGCGGCGCGTCGACGACTGGGCCTTCAACCGTACTTTGCTGGTTGATGTCCCACAATGCGATATTCTCTGGGTCGGCTTCCTCGACCAGTTCACCGTCGACTTCAGTGCGGAAATAGTGGGCAATACCTAGATCACCAATCTTGCACTCGGTCCGCTTGTCGTTGGCCATGAGGTTCTCGGGCTTGATATCGCGGTGGCACAGCCCATTCTGGTGGAGCGCCTGCACGCCGAGCAGTACATGCGTCATGTAGCGGCGCACCGTCGTTTCGTCCAGCAGGTTCGGGCTCTTTTGGTGGCGCGCACACGCGTAGCTCTTGCGCTCGGCGTCCCACTCGGCGATGGCGCCGCCGCCCATGTACTCCATGACCAGGTAAAACTGTTGCTCGTCCGTGTTGGCGATCACGTCGTGGAGCTTGATGACGTACGGCAAGTGGCTCGCCTTCTTGAGCAGCGCGATCTCGCGACGCACGTCTTCTGGAATGCCCCCGGGTTGGGTTTTTCCAGAAGGACGACCCAGGCCTGGCCGAGCGCCAGCACTTGGGACAGCAAGCCGATTTGGGATGCCCTTTGCCTTCTGTGGCACAAACTTTTTAATGGCAAACGGTTTGCCCTGGTACGTATAGAGAGACACGATGCCCGAGGCGCCTCGGCCGAGCTCACGCACGAGCGCGTACTTTCCGGCGAGCAGCTCCCGGTCGGCGAGGCGATCGGCGACGCCACGCGTGAATCCGAACGAGAGTTTGTGTGTGAAACCGAGCCAGCGCTGCTCTTCGTCTCGACTGCTCGTGAGGAAGCGAACGTGCTTTCCAGTGGTGGTGACGATTTCCAGGCCCGTTTCTGAAGTGCCCTCGCCTTCTACGGCAGCAGTCGACAAGCCACGCACTTCTGAGATTCGCACATCGCGACTTGATCGCCCTTGCGCAATACAGGGAGGCTGCTGTCCTGTCGGTGACTTGCACTTGACGAGTCGACTCTCGGTTGCGTTGAGCACGAACCAGCGCTCCTTCCACTCGCCGCGCTTGCTTTGGTACTTGAGCAAACCGTGATGGACGATCTTGCTGGAGGCGGATCGCGGATACGACGGCTGCAGGAGCTGCGGGCTCGGCATTGTCGTCGGCGCGGTGGTGAGCCCCATGATGGAAATCGTCGAGTCTTGAGTAACACACCCCAGAGGACGAGAACAGTGAGTGAGTAGATTACCAATACTTCGTATTCGCGAACACTGGATATCGGTAGAGTTAATGAAGAGGGGAACTCGTCTTGCGTCCTCGACTCCGCAGGGCTCGTCCTCTCGGTCTCATTCGTTGTCTCACCAGTCGCCCTGACCAACTTTACGGGCCCTATAAATATCCATGCGTTGCTCACGCCGACACAAACCGAAAATGCACATAACAAGACGCGACCACACACTCATAGAAGCGGCGCGTCTCGTGGATCTGCACGCGGTATGTCACGGCGCTGCCGGCGGTTTGCACGACGAGCTCGGCGCCGTCCACCTCGACGACTTGCACCATCGTGCCCTGCGCGTTCCGTTCACTGTCTCCTTGGTCTGCCATATCGAGCGACCGCGTCAGCCAAAGCAAATGCGACGGCAAGATCTTGTCGTCGTCATCATCAGCGCGCACGCGGCGCAAAAGCGTCACAATGGCGTTCTTGGCTTTGCCGCGTAAAATGGTTTTCCGGTACGCAAAGTTTATGTTCAGTGCCGCGCACTGGAAGGGAAACACCGCGACGTTTAGGGACGTCGCAGGGGAAATCTCCGATGCGGTTGGCATGGGAACGGACAACGGAGACGACTCGTCGCGGGCGTTCGGCGTGGAGACGACTCGCGATCGCGCCATGGCGTCACCCGTGGCGTCGGCGTCCGCGTAGTCGTCCTCATCACTCGCGTTTTCTGTCGTGCCATCGAGCTGCTCGATCTTGCGCTTCCCAGCAAGCTATAGCACATGATACAAGAGCATGAGCAACATACTACTACAGAGTAGGGACCTGGGAAAGGTACGCACGATGGTCGCAAAGATACTGGGCGGTGCGCGCTGTGCCGACATGATCAATCCAAGTTAGCCAAAGCATCTCCCGTATTCGATGCCATTTCGAATTCCTACCAATTGATGGAGCGCCTTCGGGTGCCCCATCGCCGCCGACGAGATCTCGGCATGCTGCAAAGCCTCCCCACGGGGGAGGTGTTCTTCGGGTGGCGGCTTCTCTCGCGGGCTTGCCACGATTTGCTCTTGTGGATCTTCGGACGGCGTCACCGCGAGAGACACACAAGCGCGGCCGGTGTACCGCGTGATCCGCTCACGCCACCGCTGTCGCATACACGGACTGTCAGTTATGTGTTGGTGGACGTCCCACACAAATCCCCTCTCCATGGTCGACCACGGCACCTCTTCGATTTGCGCAGCCGCCTCGCGCCGCCGCTCGCGCGACGCCGCATCTTGATCCGCGTCGCCACCATCGTCTTGTTCCGCCTTCACATGCTGCTCAAAGCGCTCGCAGACGCGGCGGATCACGCGCGCGTACAGCGCCGCCACGCGCTCGTCGCGGGTCAACTCCATTGGTGTTGGTTGCACGGCACTGATTCCAGCAAACGTCGTGGTGGGTTTTTAACCAATCCGAATCGTCAAACCCACCTTTCAACCAATCAAACGATCATATTCTGGTAGAGCAATGAAACAACCGTGAACATGGCGTGCACATGGCGATGGCAAAGTTACATGTGAATGCCAGTGCGTACTCTTGCGATTCGTTATCAATGCAAATCTCTCATGTATGGTGTGCTCTCGACTACACCGAGAGTTTTCGTTTTGGCATCACGGTGGAGCGACTTCGGCTGAACTATAGCCTCATGAACCTCAGCACACATTTGGCGAATTACGTGCGGAAGTTCTCTGGCAGACCCTCGCGTTCTTCGCGCTTTCGCTGTGGACAATGAACGACACGGACACACACACACATCGACGTCAGTTGGGCCGGACCTCCCTCCACAGAAACCGATCTCTCTAAAGACCACGCACTCGCTCGCCCGACGCCACCACGTAGTAGACCGTGCACGGGAGGACGCCCCAGATCGCAAGGTTGTAAAAAAAGTCGCCGTTGAACTTGAAGCGCTGCTCCGAGTCACCACGCCAGTTGTTGTAGTTCTGCAGTCCACAATCCCATGTTAGAAACGCCGTCTCCTGGTCCTCCCTCTCTCACAACGCGGGTGCGCTCGCATGAGCTGCCGCGTCGTACGCACCTCGACGTGCTTGTTCTTCTGGAGCGACCCGCCGTTGCGGCGCTGGTTCTGGAGCAACGCCACCGAGCGCTTGTTCGTCGTCGCGCGTCGCACAGCCGTCGCCAACATGATCCTTTCCCTTGTCTTTTTTCGCCAGAACTGCTTCCAGGCAACGGGAGAACCGTACGCTAGAATACGGGACAATATCCAAACGAGGGACACCATACCGGTGCAGATACCAGTATTTCTGTGTGATCCGATCAGAAAGCCAAACCTGAGTCTTCGAACAATAGCGTAATTCCCTCTAACTCATCGAAATAAACTTAAACTCCCGACGACCAGTTCAATGCGCACGTCACCCTTCTGTGACAGAAGGTCTCCACACGTTCCACCTTTTCTTCCGATGACGTGCAATGTTCTAGTCGTTGAAGTTGGCGGGAAGAAGTCGCTTCTCGAATCTGTGCAGTGTCATGACGCAGCCTTTGTATACACGCCATGCAAAGGTCTCCGTTCGCCAGCGGCAATGGAACAAACAGTCCATTCACACTGAACAGTTCTGTACGGAATTAAACGCATCTGTCGATCTCGTGCGTGGCGCACAGGTGCATTTCCTTTGGTCGATGGAAAAAAATATGGTTTTTCGAAGCCCAGTTGATCCCGTCCCCTCCCACCGACGCATTCCTATCTCTGCTCCATTTCTTCTATCGTCTCGCCCATTCTCGCAGGCAGTTCTTGACTGGCTGAAGGACGGCGGTGACGTGCAACCTCAAGTCGTCTTAGAACGCCCTAGTGGTCTCATTTGGGAATAACTCGTTGGTCTGTTCTTGATCTCTTTTGCTCGGTGGCGAGTTCGACACTGGGTCACACCCTCGTGGAATCCAGACTCTGGATCCCACCGAACTGAACCGACTCTGGATTCCAGAGTTAGTCTTTGGATTCCCGAGTCAGTCGAGATTGCCGAGGCGAGTTCAGACGCGCACACTCCCAGCTCTTGGCGGATCTGGGGTGTCAATGCCGCCCAGATCGTGGGTTTGTGTGTGCACTCCCAAGTGTCAGCGGCGGTGCCTGACTGGTTCCACACCAAGCACAACATGTTGAAGTTGGATCGGCGGTATTAGTTTATAAAGGCTAAATGATAGCGAAAGAACATGTATATTATAATCCGATAGGCATGAAGAAAACCAAAATTCAAATCCCGTGAGATCTTGAAGAGGCGCCGACACAACTGTCTGTTCCACGGCGAAAAAAGGGCAGTCGAATTGACGTAGTACGCCCTCTCAACACCATTTGTCCGAATGCAAGACCCGCCACGCGCCAAGGCTTTTCCGCTCCTCCCTACTCCGTTTCCGTCCGCTCCCCTCCCTCTGTCGCAACTGTCTGTTCGCCCGTCTCCTTCTCTCCTCTGGACTGCATTTTCCAAAGTGGATATAGTCGTGGGTTCACTTAGAAGGATTGCCGTCGCAGACAGAGTCCCTTGATTTCGAATACTCTGGATTGCTTCCTTTTAAGCCCAACTCAATTGGCCAGATGACACAACACACCGGCTGCGTCAGCATGCCATTGGCATTATTGGCGTCCGTTTCAAACGCACGCAACCACCAAACGCTGAAATGACAACCATCGTGCACTGATTCTTTCCTCAGCACCACCTCCACTCCTCCACCTCCACCTCTCTCTCCCCCCCTCTGTTCCTCTTCCTGTTTTCCCTCCGCATGTACTCACGGTCTCCGATATTCCGCACGCGCACGCCCTCCTCGTTCTCTTCTCACTTCGCAATTTGCCTCGCCCCGCACACATCTCCCGACGACTTCCCTCTCTCTCTCTCTCTGTCCCCAAGCAAAGATGCCGCGGCTGGGTGCGTCAACCCGGAAATCCATGGAGACGCCAACGACCCTCTCGCTCTGCGACGACGCGTGCGCGCGCTACTCGCTCGACCTCACCGACCAAGACCTCGTGGCCGAACTGCGAAGCTTACACTGCGACACCAGCGCCAATGGGAACGACGGCGACGCGCGCAGCAGTATGTACGGCGCCCGCTCGACCATCACGACGTGGGACGAAGCCCAAGCGGTCGTCGACGACATCCACGAGAGTCTCATCGGTCGCACGCATCTCTTTGACACGCCGTTCGGCGCCAAGGCCATCGCGTACGCCGACTGGACGGCCAGCGGCCGCGCGCTCGCGTGCATTGAAGACTATCTCCGCAGCGACGTGCTCCCGCACTACGGCAACACGCACACGACCACGTCCATCACGGGACTGCAGACCACGTCGTTCCGCGAGGAGGCGCGCCAGGTCATCGCGCAGGCCGTCAACGCCAAGATTTCGGGCAAGACGTCCGAGGACTGCGTGCTGTTCACGGGCCAGGGCACGACCAGCGCCATCAACAAAATGGTCTCGGCGCTCGGGCTCCAATTGCCATTGCCGTCCGCTAACGATCGCAGCGCCCCCAACCCGAACGACCGTCCAATCGTCTTTGTCGGGCCATTTGAGCACCACTCCAACATTCTCCCGTGGCGCGAGAGCTGCGCCGACGTGATCCAAGTGCCCGAGAGCGCCGATGGCAAGCTCGACGTGGCGTTTCTGGTCGAAAAGCTCCAGTTCTACGCCGCACGGCCGCTCAAGATCGGTTCGTTCTCGGCAGCGTCCAACCTCACGGGCATTCTCTCGGACGTCGACCACCTCTCGGCGGTGCTCCACATGCACGGCGCACTGGCCTTTTGGGACTATGCGTCGTGCGCGCCCTACGTCGAGATCGACATGAACCCAATCGTCCACGGACCCATGCGGCCGTACGTGTACAAGGACGCCATCTTCTTTTCGGGCCACAAATTCGTCGGTGGACCCAACACGCCCGGCGTCTTGGTCTGCAAGAAACGTCTCTTGGGCAACGCCGTGCCCACGGCACCCGGCGGCGGAACCGTCTTCTTTGTGACCGAGCACGACCACCGGTACTCGGCCAACAAGGTCGAGCGCGAAGAAGGCGGCACGCCCGACATTATTGGCAGCATCCGCCTCGGGCTCGCGTTTGAAGTCAAGCAGCGCGTGGACCCAGTCAACATTATGGCGCTCGAGAGCCGCCACTTGGAGACTGTGCGGGCGTCGCTCGCGCGCAACGCCAACCTAGTCTTGCTGGGCCGCAACGCGCTGCCCAAGATCCCCATCTTTTCCTTTCTCGTGCGCTTTGGCGACCGCTTTCTCCACTTTAATTTCGTGTGCGCGCTGCTCAACGATCTCTTTGGCATCCAGACGCGCGGCGGCTGCCAGTGTGCCGGTCCGTACGCGACCCGCATTCTCGGCATCACGGACGATCTGCTGTTCGCGTTTGAACGCGCCATGGTCGACAAGCAGCTCGTGCTGCGCGCGGGCTTTTCGCGCATCAGCTTTCCGTATTTCCTCAGCGACGCCGACGTCGAGTATTTGCTTGACGCGCTCCACTTTGTCGCAAACGATGGCTGGAAATTCCTACCGTTTTACCGCTTCAACCACAAGAGCGGCGTCTGGAAGCACCACTCGCGGTTCACCAAGTTTCCCAACCGCCGCTGGCTCGCCCACTTTGCGACGTCGTCAGCGGCGGCGTCCTCGTCATCTGCCGCCTGCTTGCAGACACTCACCAACGACGAGCTGCTCGCTCATCAGCAGGCCAACTTGACGCAGGCGCGCCAACTCGCCGACGGGATCATGGACGGCTCAGTCAGCCTGCCAATCAACGCCCATGCCGTGGGCGAGATCCGCGACTCGCACTACGACAAGTTGCGGTGGTTTGCGTACCCGTCCGAGGCCGCGGCGGCGATTCGAACCGGCGTCAAGCCAGTGACCACTGACGCGATCGCCGGTCCCGTGCAGCCGCAAAAGTATTTTGCCCACGATCCGGCACTTGCGTATTCAGCGTCCCACTCGCTGAGTGCATTCGCGCCGCTCGAGTCCGAGATCACTGGCATCCGTGAAGAAGACAGCGACGACGGCAACGACCACGAAGCTGTCGCGACGTTTGTCCAGTCGCGCGCCGTGGGCAGGCTGGAACGCCGTCGGAGCAGCTTGAGTTATATCGGAAGCGAACCGCTCAGCCTCACGGACAACAGCAGCAGCACCAGCCCCACCACTAGTACGAGCAACAATACCAGCCCTCGTGGGTCGGTGGCGCCACACCGGCGCAGCATCGTGAGCTTTGGCGCGACAGAGACTCTGACCGACAGCAGCCGCAGCTTCCAGCCACGAGCTAACCGCAGCTCTAGCCTTCCGGTGCCACGAACCATGGCGCCGTCAAGCCGCCAGGCGCGCTTGACCCGCAGCGCGAGTGCCCCCGTTACTTCACAGTCCTTTGATCGCGTCGAGGACCACAAGCGTCCGTTGCGGTCGGCCGAGGCCGCGTCTGCGAACGAGACGACGACAAGCCCCTTTGACCACGCGCTCAAGTCGACCAAAGAGATCAACAAGAAAATCAACAGCGCGCGTGTGTTTCCGACGCCGCCACCGGCTCTCCTGAAGTGGGTCGGACTGGCAATTAGCCACTGGCAAATGATCCGCGAAGGCGACCGCCTGCTGGTCGCCGTGTCCGGCGGCAAAGACTCGCTCGGTCTGCTCCACGTGTTGCTCCACTTGCAAAAGAAATCGCCCGTCAAGTTTACGATCGCATGTGCGACCGTGGACCCCGAAACGCCGGCCTACGATCCGAGTCCGCTCGTCGGCTACATCCAGTCGCTTGGCATGGGCCACCACTACCTCCGTGAAAACCTCATCCAGCGCGCGACCAAGCAGCTCCGTGGCCAGTCGATCCTCTCGTACACGGCGCGCATGAAGCGCGGCGCACTCTACTCGTGCTGCCGCAAGCACAAGTACAACAAGCTCGTGCTTGGCCACCACTTGGACGACTTTGCCGAGAGCTTCTTCATGTCGGCCATGCACAACGGCCAGCTCCGCACGATGCGCGCGTCCTACTGGAACGACAAGAAAGACGTCCACGTCGTGCGGCCGCTCGTGTACGCGCGCGAGCAGCTTCTCACGCAGTTTGCCACGGACGCGTGTCTGCCCGTCATCAACGAGAACATGCCCGCGGGGTTTGAAGAACCCAAGGAACGCCAGCGCGTCAAGGGCATGCTGTCCAAGGAAGAGAGTCTCTTTCCCGAGCTCTTTGGTAGCCTGCGCCACGCGCTGGAGCCGCTCCTGTCTGATGCGCCTCCAGTGAGTAGCGCACTGCCACGGCCATCGTACAGCAACGTACTCAACGAGACGTGCGTGGCGAGTGGCAGCGGAAGCAGCGGCAGTCGCACCACGCAACCTCATGGCGAATGCGAGCAAGCCAAGCCGACGTCGAGCGCCAAGGGCGAGCTGCGCAAGCGCGACAAGATGCGTGAGGCGTTGCGCAGTCTGCTCCGCTCGATCGCAACCTGAGGACCGACGATCCGTCGTTTTTGTCTCTCTCTCTCTTTTCATGGTTGTCGTCTGCATGTGGTGTGGGTGTGAGAATGGGCGAGTATGCGTGGGCGTGCTTTTATTTTTCCGTCGGTCGTGGTCGAGCGAGGACTTGATTCCTCATAGCACTACGATACGAGTAGAAGTTAGCGTTCAGAAAACCAAAACAAACCATAAAATTTCCAACATACACATTCAGAGTCTTACGATGTACTCGGGCGATTCGATGGGGACGCTGCCGTTGCTGCCGCTGCTGCGGTCGACTGGGCCACGGCGCGATAGAACTGGAGCGTCTCGACCCAGTACCGCCTTGCGTCGGCCGAGTCGGCGCGCAGCTCGTACGTGCGCGTGGCGTGGGGATTGTGGCGCGTGCTCAAGTCCACGACCACGTCAAAGTACCACCAGCCATTCGTGAGGCCACTGCCGCTGCCGCTGTGGCGGGATGCCTGTCGGTGGGTGGTAATATTAAAAATGCGTGCCACGGGGAAGCCGCCGCGCGGCGCAAAGCCCCGCGTCGCATCGTCGCGGCTGAAATGGTACGACAAGATAAAGGTCGTCGGGTCCGCGACAAAGTACCGCCGTTCAAAGCCGCGGAAAATCGACGCGCTCTTCTTTTCGAGATGGCCATGCAGCTCAGGCATGCGTGTGGCCGAGTTGCCGTCGTCGTCGCTGTCGGCGCGGGCGCGGAAGCGCATGCGGTGGAGCTCCCGCACAAGCGCGACCATGGCCTCGCCCATGGACCGCAAGTCGCTATGAAGAGAGAGACGATTCACGTCGGTGCCGAGGCGCGCGATTTCCATGTCCATGTCTACGGCGCCGGCCACGAGGCGTCGCTTGACGCTTTCGACGCGTGCCAGTAAGGACGCCGCGTCCTGGATCGGCTGCTGGTTGCGTGGAGAGAATGTGCGCTCACCAGCGCCGCCATTCAAAGGCGAAAGAAGCGGTGGAGACGGCCCGCGACGTAGCGACGGCAGAGCAGCGCGCGTGGGCGACAAGAGCAACGGCGACAGCGCCACAGACTTGGCCTCGCTGCTGCGGATCGTCACGCGGTCGAGATCGTCGTCATCACTATCAACGCCCTCGGCATGCGAGAGGCGCAGTTCGAGATCCTCCATGGAATCGCGGGCCGCGCGACGCCCGAGCATCGCGCCGTCCGACTTGGACCGCGTGTAGCGAGCGTGCGGCGACCGCGTCGGCGATCCGGGCGACGAGCTCTCGTCCACAGCGCCAAAGAACGCGACGCTCTTCTCCTGTGGTGGACTGTCGGCGAGCGCCCCGTCAGCCGTGGTCGTCGCGTCGACTGCGGCTTTGTGAGGGGCGAGCGCGTCCGTGACGCACTGGCGCATCGTGCCCTTCAATAAGGTGAGACTGTTGGCCGCCGTCGACGGCCCACGCTGCTGCTTAAGCCGCTTGTACACTTCCCACGGCACGTCCTCGCTCTCCATGTCGACGGGCTCGTCGCTCTCGAGCAGCACTTGGAGACTTTGCAGCTGGAACGCCTCGGCCTGGTCATTGTCGCTGCGACTAGCAAAGTCAAAAATAAGTCAGAGTCTCACTCTCGCAAGGTGAGACGAAGAAATGGACACGCACGCCTGGTGGAGCAGAGCGAGGCTGTTGAGCGTCTCGGCCACTTTGAAGTTCTTGTCGCCGTGGCTCGTCTGGCGCGTCGCAAGCGCGCGGTCGAGATGCTGCTGCGCCAAGTCGGGGACGCCCTGGAGACGGTACGTCGTGCCCAGGTCATGGAGCGTCTCGCCAATACGTTCAGCTATATATTACAAAAGAGAGAGAGGGCATTCAGATATCCCCCATACATACTAGTATCAAGCGCCATAGAGTGGAACCACAACCGTACGTGGGCCGTGCTTTTCGTGGATCACGAGCCGCTTGTGGAGCAGCGTGAGCGCGCGCGCGTGGTCGCCGCGCATGTTGTAGAGCGTCGCGAGCTGCGCGAGATCGTCCGAGACGCTCACGTGGACTGTTTGTTGGGATTGATAAGATCCATTGTCACTAATATAGAGGGGGATCAAACGCACATTCCCCGTGGGCCTGCTGCATGGAGCGCAGCAGCTCTTCTTGCTTGGCGATCGCCTATAGTACGCTCAGGTATAAGCTATGACGCCAGAAAAAGGGAGTGGTTGATACGACAGCGACTAAAGCGTACTGCGACCAGAGGATCGAGCGGTGCCGCGGCCTCCAGCTCTGCCGTCATTGCCATGGTGGCGCTGTCAAAGAAGGAAAATCTCACCCCAAGTCTCCAAGCGCAACATCGATTGGATGCCAGCACCTTCATCGCAACATAAGAGCAACATACACAATCAGTCATCTGCGACGTGGAGCGGAAGAAATCTGGGCACATGGGACGAGGTGTTGTTGCCAAGAATTCTTCTTCTCTCATTCTTCTCGTGTTAGATCAATCTTCTCCGCATCGCCATGCTCGCTACGATCGCTTTGCGTCGCCTGCCGACGGCATCCGCTCGTCTGGGGCTCTCGCTGCGTCTCTTGTCGTCCTCCATCGCGGACCGCAGCGTGCGCGCGCCGACCGCGCAAACGTACTCGGAGCAGCAGCAGCGAATCGGCCGTCCGCTCTCGCCCCACGTGACCATCTACCGGCAGCCACTGCCGGCCATGGCATCGATCACGAACCGCGTCTCGGGCGTCGCGCTGTCGCTCGGGCTGGCCGCCGGTAGCGCGGTCGCGGCCGCGGGTGGAGACGTGCCGACGCTGATCTGGTGGGCGCTCCACTCGACGCCCGGCGCGACGCCCATCGCCAAGTTTCTCGTCGCGTATCCGTTGACGTACCACTGGCTGAACGGCGCGCGTCACCAGGTTTGTAAAGTACCTGCAGAATCTCTTTACTGGAATGAAGAGCTGACAGAACTGGGTTTTCTAGTTTTGGGACTGGAAACCAGAGACCATGGAGCTTGCGTTTGCGACTCGCACGAGCAAAGGCATTTTGGGCGCGGCGCTCGTGCTCAGCGGCGTCGCGAGCGTGCTCACGCTCGAAGGCCCCGTGCGTGTGCCGCCAACGCTGGCGTTGTAAACGAGAGAGGGGTTACGCTTTGGTTTTGGTGGTCAGGGGGATATTATCAATTATGGAGGACAGCGCTCCACGCTTTCAGCGCCTTGTGTGCACTTACGCTTGCTTCTTCTCAGGGGTCTTGATGGTGTAGAGCATGGCGCCAAGCGTGACGACGCCGGCGGCGCCCATGACCGCGTAGCTCGACTTGGGGCCGTCCGCGTTGTTGATGAGCTCCGGCTTGGCCTCCCACGCCTATAGATATACCCACAGAAGATTAGAAAAGAGCTCCATTGAACGTATGTGTCGGCGGCGCACGCTTACCATGCGGCGCATCGCGACAAACAAGTGGTACGAGATGGGGAACGCGACGAGCCCCTTGGAGAGCGGCGCAAAGCCCGGGATCGCGTCCTGCGCGGCGTACACGAGCGAGGGGATGTCGACACCGACCGCGGCGGCCGCACTGGCGGCCGTGAAGCCGACGCTGAGGCCCATGGCAGCGAAGCGGTTGCTCACGGACGAGACGGCCGTGATGGGAAAGCTGTAGATCTCGACGGCCGGCGAGACGGGGCGCCCGAGCCGCGCTTGGCGCTCCGAGTACGAGGCCGTGGAGAGCGCCTTGGCGAGCGTCTTGGACGGCTGCACGGCGGCCTTCTTGACGACCTGGAGACTCATTTCGATTCTGGTGGTGCGACTGATAGTACTGATAGGGCGGGCGGTGGGGACGCGCTGTGTGGGGAGATGAAGGCGCTGTTGGTGTGTGCGGTCGGAAGCTCGACGACGACGAAACGGGAAAGAACCTCGGTGCGACGGAAAAACCTCAGAACCGCTGACATCATATGAGACCATTAACAGCGTCCCAGAATTCCACGTGTGGGCCAAGGTGTGTCGATTCACGTGAGAGACCAAAATATTTTGAAAAAATGTATTTTTTCGATAAAGACACGGATCGATTTATTTTTGCCAGCTGAATTCAGCAGTGCCGTTTATGGTTCTAACAGAGCTCGGGAAGACGTTCAAAACCAAAGGAATAGTTCGAAGAAACCAAAACAAAATGTTTTTAATGCGTTTTAAACAGACATGACGGCTGAGGTAATTTAGATAGTGAAAAGGTTTCTGGAAAAAATGTTGTTGTTTTCTACGTGTTGAAAACAGATCTGTTTTCTATGCCCTATCCACAACTGGATTTTTTCGTACTTAATCGAAGTGGCATCTTTGCAGGCGATTTGCGAAGTAACACCTCATGGTCGTTAAGACCTGTTATGTTTTATATGGTCTCATATATAACGACCTGAAGTAACGAATATGTGGGCCATTGTGATACGAACCGATAGACGGTACGCACTTTGCAAACCACAGCGTACTAATATAGGTCAGCTCGAGATCACCCACACTAAATAACTTTTTAGACCATCTGACTGTGAGCAAATATAGAGCCAAACCAGCCAATCAGCGAGCAAGAAACCTCACTGACGACATGTGCGTAATTAGTTCAACCCATAGCTGCATTGATTACCCACATGTCGTCATTATAATTTTCTAATCTTTTGGAACGTGTCCTGTCCCACTGAGTCAGTGGCACTGACGACAGGTGGTACAGGACACGTTCCAGAAAATTAGAAAATTAGAACCTGTGAGGCTCACATCAGCGTTTTGCCTCCAGGTCGAACAGTTCATTCGTCGGTAAACCGCCTCGCGCACAAGACAGTCCACTCAAACTTGGCACACCATCGCGGGCGGGAGTTCAGAGTCACTCTCTCTCTGGGAGGAGACCAAATGCGAACCCCGTGTGACCTGCCTGAAAAAAAAACGACTAACCGTGT
>JAADVC010000913.1:0-14236 GCA_023334575.1 Pythium volutum | reverse complement strand
TTTCACCCCCAGATTGTGCACTGGTATAAAGTGTTAGAATTGACAAGATGTGACTGTGATATGTTTTGGGCCCACACTTTTGTCACTCAAGTTCCTCTTTTGTCCATTAATTTCAAAAAGCCCCCACTTTTGTCAAAAGTCCCCGTCAGAATCAGCCAAACGTGTTGGTGATCAGCGCAGAGGCATGGTGGGACTTCAAGAAAGGGAAGGTAGCGCGAAACTGGAGAAAAGTGGACACGATGCTGTACCCATACGATGGTACAATTGGAGCTGATCGTGAGAGACAGACAGGCAAAAACGGGCCATGCCTAACAATCGTTTTGATTCGTATCGAAACTGACTGCCGCAAAAACATTTTTAGGTTCAAAATCTGGTTTACGGTCGATCTTCTGCAGCATGGCACTGCCAGCACACAGTTTGCTTGGCGAATCAGAGGAGTTTCCCCTGCGACATGCATGATTGGAATTCTGAAAATGTTCGCGCGCAAAAACAAGACGATGGTCAATGCCAAGTTGCCAACGTCGCCAACAACGACACACAAAACACTGCCGCAATCGTCATGGGAGCGGCTACTATTTGAGGAAGGAAACAAGTCGCAACCTCGAAACTGCCCCTACCATCTCCATGACCCCATCATTCATTTCCCGATCAACCTTGTTGGAACGAAGGCATCACCAACAAAGCTTTCCAACGCCAACGCAGAATTTTCCAACCGATCTCTCCGTGTGTTGGATCGTTGGTTTTCGTTGGCCATTTCCGCTCAAGCGTCGTATAGATTTCCGTTGGAAAAAAGTGTCGCGTTGCCCCACATCCCAACGGTTTCCCACCAAGGACCGCGCGCATTTTCACATCCGTCAACAATCGCTATTTTCAGCGACGCGAAATATTGAAAGTTGGGAAAACGCCCCATCGCATTGCAACGGACAAATCCCGTCGGCCACACCGCCTCCTCCATCAATCGTATTGATCCCTCACTCGCCAACAAGCCACGGACGTCCTACACAAGCCCCTTCAACCCATAGACCAAACGATGGCGAATCCAATGGTGCCCTCCACGCGTCCCAAAGCGCGCTCCATACCGAGTCCGGTCGACGCCAACAACTACGAGTCTGTGAGCCTGGACGAGTCGGCTTCCTCTACGCCACGGCGGCGCGAGAGCGTTGGCACGCACGCCGAGTCACTCGAGATTGTGGTCACGAACGACACTGACAAGACGGTCATTGCGCTCGACGACTTGGACGACGCCACGACCAAGCGGAAACTCGCGGCGTCTCACGGCGGCATGCCGAGCAGCAAGGGCGAGGCCAAGACGTCGTACGTGCCAGCGTCAACCGTGGCGTTTTGGCTCGGCATGTGGTTTGTGCAAAACATTGGCGTGACGTTTTGGAACAAAAAGGCGCTCAGCGCGATCCGCCTGCCGGTCACACTGACGTTTGTCCACATGGTCTGCAATACGATCGGTGCGTCGCTCTACATTTACGTGTACAAGGGCATTGACCGCAAGCCGCTCGAACCGGGCCAGCGCTCGCTCATGGTCTACTTTTCGCTCATTTTCGTGAGCAATATCATCACGGGCAACATGAGCTTGGGGCTCGTGTCGATCACGTTTAACCAGATTATGCGCGCGCTAGTTCCTGGTGTCGTGGTCGTGCTCAGCATGCTCATCCTGGGCAAGTCGTACTCGACGACCCGCAAGGCCTCGCTCTTGCCCGTGGCCTATGGCGTCTACCTCACATGCACGGGTGACAACTCGTGTACGTTCTTTGGTTTGATGATTACGCTCGTGGCGGTCATCTTTGCTGGTCTCAAGGCCGTGCTCTCGAGCAAGTTCCTCAGCGGGGATCTCAAGCTCCACCCCGTGGACCTCATTCTCCACCAGGCGCCGCTGTCGGCAATGTGGTGTCTGCTGGCCATGGTCATGACGGGCGAATGGGCCACGCTCATGCGCCACTGGGCCGACATCCCGTCGCTCAGTGTGTGGTACTTGATCACGGGCGTGATTAGCTTTTTGCTCAACGTCACGAGCTTCCAAGCCAACAAGGTCACGTCGCCCGTGACGCTGTGCGTGTGCGGCAACGTCAAGCAGATTATGGTCATCACCATGTCGATCATGATCAACCACGACGTGATCACGACCCAGAAAATGATTGGCATTTCGCTCGTCACGATGGGTGGCGTCGCCTACGCGTACATTAGCAACCGCGAAATGAACAAGGCGACCGTGCCCGTGCGACCAACCATGGCCGTGTGAGAACGTTGGCGGAAAGCAACGGGACTGGGGAACGACAGCAGTACAATAGTCACAACGAAGATAGGCACGTCGTCCTTCGAGCCGCTCTCCCTCTGCATGCAAGAACGATTACTCCATCACCATATCTATGGACACTAAATATCAAAGTTATTTTTCTCCCCACTTGTTCTCGCATCATGATACCACTTGTCCAACAGGGCTCTTTCTTCATGCTTGTATGTGAGATACTGTAGCCTCCATACCAGCGGTGATGCAGCAGAATTACGCTGCCTCCAGGCGCACGTATCCAGCGCGGCGAGTCATTGGTCGGTCCCGCACGAGGTCTGACTTGAGCACTGCGAAAAGCACGAGAAACGCCAACAGCACAGGCACCAACACGAATGGCGACGAGTCGTACAACGTATCATCCGCCGTCTCTACGTCTCCCTTCTTCTCCACGCGTGCCGTACTCAAATCCTCGATCACCGCAGCGTCCGTCGTAAACACCTTTGACTTTGTATCCGTCACAGCAGCAGCACTCTCCTCGACGCCGAGCCACTTGGTGAGGTACTTTATGATCTCTTGCTGCTGCTGCTTGAGCGGCGCTGGTGCGTTCGGGTCTGGAGCATGGAGATCACCACAGTGGCCGCAGAGATCGCACTTTGCGAGGAACGCGACTTCATCGTCGGCGAGCGTCTCGAGTACAGACGCACGCTGCCACGGGTCGTCGCCGCCATTGGCAAAGAAAATATTGTGGGCTTTTGGAGACGCGCCGCCGTACAGCTTAATGATCTCGTCGACGCCTTTTGCTGGGTTCACGACATCACCAAAGACCGTGTGGCACTGCCTGAGGTGGTAGTCGAGATTCACGATCGAAGAGCGAAGACTTCCGGTCGTTGGCGCGGTCTGAAAGTACGCGAGCTGCGAGCACTTTTGCCAGCGCCACGAGCGCACGTCGGCCCAGCGCGACTTGTCGTGCGCGAGACACGTCGTGTCGTAAAAGCAGCCCCTGCCAAAGGCGTCGCCATACATGTCGACCGTGAATCTCGCGAACGCCTCGGGCAGGCGGCGCTTTTGGTCGACGGCGTCAGTCATGGCCGTGCACACGACATTCTTGTGGCCGTACTGCACGGCCATGGCCGCAGCGTCAGCGAGCATGTAGAAAAAGTCGGCATCCTCCAATGCCTGTGCACCCAGTAGACCCTTGACGCTCGTTCCATTCCCCTTGGCGATCTCGTCTTCAAAGGCCTTGGTCGTCTGGCGTAACGCCTCGGCACATTTCGGGCCAGCGGATTCCGCGACCTGTTCGTCAAAGCCGTGAAACTCGTAGACGGGCAGCACGACCCCCGAGGACGATAAGGCAGCGACCGTCGTGTTGGGGTAGGCCACACGGAACCACGCCGAGAGTGCACCAGGGTACGAGCCGCCAATGGCGACCCACTTGGGCGACTGGGTTTTCCCACCAAGAAGAAGCAGGTTGTGTTGCTCGTACTGCTCTTTGAAATACTGGAGGTCGGCAAGGGCCTGCTGGACCGTGAGATACTTGTAGTTTTCCGTCGAGAGGTCATTATTAGGAATGCTCTTGCCGTAAAAGCGGTGCTCAAGCGCGAGCACCTTGGCGCCCCAGCGCTGCGCGAGCGTGTCGATAAAGCCACCGCTCGGCGGCTTGTCCATGGCGCCTTCGCCACCAATCGAAAGAATCACGGGACCGTCGGGACTCTTCCAATGGGTATTCACCTCATAGAAGCGCTGCTGGAACGTCGACGTGTCGCTGTCGGAAAAGTGGTCGATGCGCTGCTTGAACCAGAGCTCTGGTGACGACGCCGAAAAGAGCCCTTGGGTTTCGGCCTGGATCATGGCCCACAGGCGGCCGTTGCGCGCGTGCGGCGGCAGCGTGGATGCGCGTACGTCGCCGATGGCAGCCGCTGCATAGAGTGCGAGTAGAAAGGCCGCTGTGCGGCGCACGAACGACGCCATGGCGAACGCAGAAGGACGATGCGATGCTGAGCTCCTCGAAGCGATGAGATCTTGGACGCGGGATGATGGAAGAAAGATTGTAGCCGACTGGATTGGCTGATATTTTTCAATATTTCAGCCAATCGTATGTCTCAAGGTGATTGAAGTTGGGACGAGGGGCATTTCTTGTCTGCGACGTGTGTGCACAATTCTTGTGGGTTGGGCTTTTGGTCGGCTCGTCCCAGGTCGTTCTCTCTCACTCTCTCTCTTTCTCTCAGTGTGGGTTGCGGCGGTTGGAGTCAAAGGCAAAACGGTGGCCAGACGATCATGGCTCGCCAACGAAAGCGTACACGAGACGCCGACGCCGAAACGAACATGGCGCCACGGCGCCTCACGCGCTCGCACAGCCGCCGCGGCAAGCAGGAAGCGACCGCTCCCGCGAATATGGGGGCGCCACCGCCATCGCAACTACAAGCACCCGCATTTGTGACGACGCTCGTCGCCCACGAGGAGCTATTCTCCGACCGGTTGATGCGCTTCTTGCCCACGGGCGATCTCGTGAACCTATGCGACGCACTCGGCGGCGTCCACGAAGGGAGGCGCCTGCTCACCAACGCTGCGCTGTGGAAGTATTTGATGACGCATGATAAGTTGGATGGCGCGACTGCGATCACGCCGACAGTGGCGTGCCAATCGGGCGGACCAGAGCTGAACGAGTACTTGAGTCGGCCAGCGGAACCGGTTCGATGCGAGCATCTTTGTACTCGCTGGGGATCTGGGCACGATCACTGACGTCGATGGAGTGAGTGTGGACTGCCTGGCGTTTCCAACGTCTGCTTCGTTCCATAACCCCCACACGGGCGTTGCTGGCTGCGTGCATCGTCGGATCGGCTCGAATGTGGACCGCTATATCCCGAATATTACCCAACGACCCGGCATTCGCGAGGTGCTCACGACACCGGGCAACGGCGCCGACATTAAGCTTCTCGTTCACTGCGTTGGACCAACGCAATTTGACCGTGATCGCCGCGTGCGACTCTACAACACGTACACCAAGGCGTTGCTGGCTATTGAAGGAGCCGCGAGTGTGAAGTGCGCGGCGTTTGCGTCGATCTCGACTGGTATCCACCAGTATCCCAAGAAGGAGGCAGCTGAGGTCGCGATGGCCGCCGTCCATGATGTGTTCCGCACGCGTCACTGGCCAGCGGACAAGCGCGTTGCGTTTGTGTGTCTCGACAAGGAAGTGCTTGACGCGTTCACGGCGGCGCACGCGATGGTGCGACGCTCGTTTTTCACGCGCAGCGCGGCCTTTCCAGCCCAGATCCAGGCGATCCCAGCACCGTGAACAACGCCCAACGAAGCGAAGAATATCTTGGAGGGTAATCTCCATGATCCTTTCTTGTTTCCTGACAGTGAGTATTGATTGAGGAGATCGCCCGAGCTCCAACTGACCGATGATGTATTATCACAGTCAATATTAATAACAAGAGTTAATGAGACGCGGTTTGCCGTCAGACCGCCTGTCATATCCGATATAAGAGGTTTAACCATCACCACTGCAGTCTCTAAGCTATTCCCAGCACGCATCTTTCTCGTGTGCAGTGACAAAGAGAGATGCACATCTGCATTGCGTAGCTTGCCTCCAGTACGGATTGTTGGCCGCTATCGGAACGTCGGGAAGTCTCGACTGTGCTGCTCCTCATTGATCGTCAACATGAAAGACCGCGTCGACCCAACGGCCCCAGCGTCGTCACGACGACAGCAGCATCACATCGCGCTCGACAATGGCGACCGCGACACTGCGCGTGAGAAATACCCACTGTCGCCTCTATCTCCAACTCTATCAGAGGCCAGCAGCGCGTCATCGTCGTCGCCCGTGGCCAGCTCCAGAAAGTATGCGCGAAAAGAAAAGATCGGACAAGGGTACGTATCGTCCAACTGTTCTTGCCGATTTCCCACATATACATAATCGTCGCCTACGGTATATGCAGCGCCCAGGGTTCCGTCTATCGTTGTGTTGAAGTCGCCACGGGACAGGAACTGGCCGTCAAGATCATCATGACGCATGAGCTCTCGCCCGTCGAGATTGAGGCGATCAAGCGCGAGGTCCGAACGATCAAGAAACTCCACCACGATAACCTCGTCGCGTACTACAAGGCGACCGAAAAGAAAACCAAGCAGCTCAGTATCTACATGGAATTTGTCGCCGGCGGGTCGCTCAGTGCACGTCTTCGCCACGGTGGAGCACTTGCGCTCGCAGCCACGAAAAAGTACGCGCGTCAACTGTGTGAGGCACTACAGAATCTCCACGAGAACCGGATCGCCCACCGAGACATCAAGTGCGCCAACGTGTTTCTCACGAGCTCGGGCGAGAGCATCAAACTCGGCGACTTTGGCGCGTTCAAAGAAGTCGGTAGCGTGTCGCTCGTGGGCGGGTTGAAGGGCACGCCGCACTGGATGGCGCCCGAGATTATCCGTGCTGAGCAGCAGACCAGCGAGGACGGATGGTTCAAAGCCGATATCTGGAGTCTCGGCTGTGCTGTGATCGAAATGCTCACGGGCCATTCGCCGTGGCAGCAATACAGTAACCCACTCACGGCCATGTACCAGATTGTATCTAGCAACAAGACGCCGACGATCCCCGCAGATGCCACGGAAGAGGTTTGTAAAAAAACCCTCTAAACGCACCTTGCCTTCCGAGACCTCATGGGATCTATCTGTTGTTCTACGGTAGACGGCGTCGTTTCTCTCCATGTGTTTACAGCGCAATCCAGACGAGCGGGCGTCGATTCAAACGCTGCTACAGCATCCTTTTGTAGATACTCAGAGCGAAAGCCCTGTGGCCACCAAGCCAGCGTTGCCTTCATCGACTAGTGAGCCCCACGAGTTGTCGCGTGGGAATCAACTGGAGTCCATTACACCAAAGCGGTCTCATCGTCTCGAGAAAGAAGACGAGCAGCCAGAGCACGATGCGAGCCCCCTGAAAGTCCAACAAGAAGACGACATCAGGCTACCACCACCCAAGCCTGAGCTGGCCCCCGTATTGACCTCGCCACATCCTCCGTCTGCAACGTCGTCCGGCACACGCGGGAGTATCCGCAAACCTACAGTCGTCTCAAGGTAGAGTGCTCAAGCAAATTGTCTTGAGACGGACTCGAGGCAACTAACGCACCATATCTGTGTAGGTTAAAGCCGCTGGAGCCGATCCACAGTCCAAATAATCAGGAGAAAGAGATCCACGTACAACGCCTCCACAAGCCAGTACCACCCATGACGGCCTCGAGGCCGCAGGCGATATCGCGTGGCGTATCTGTAGGTGCACTGAGTCCTTCCATGCCCAGCGTAGACCCATCAAAATCGCCTTCTGGCCATGGCATTCTCGTACGACCGGTGCGGCTGCGACGGCTTTCGACCGCACCAGCGCCAAGCCGCGAGACCGACGAAATCCTGAGCTGCGTGCCGCCCACACACAAGCTCAAGCTGCCTCCACTCACGGCTCGACCAGCTACGCGCACCACTTCGATACAAAGATAATCCACATGATTTGATCCATCTTGACGCACATGTGCTTTTGTGTATTAGTTTGCTTGTGAACCTTGGAGGATCCACCAACCACAAGCAATGGTTCAAATCCGACGAGGGCGTCGGTATAAAACACACTTAGTAGTCGATATCCTCGTTCGAGTCGTCCTTGAGTGCTTCCTCGAGCGGCACGTCAAAGTCCGGGTTGCGGCGCACAGTCGTGCCGTCCCACGTCAAGTTGATCGGTTCGTACGCGTCCTCGCCGAGCGCCGCGTCAATAATGGGTGCGGCCAGGAGCACGTCGCTCTCAGGCGACTTGGGCAGCGTGTGACCCAGCTCTACAAGCCCCTTGACAATGGCCAGGATCTCATCCTCGCTCTTGTTTTCCACAAACACTTGCTTCTCGACACCCCAGTCTACAACATTATAAATCTCCATTAGTCGTTCAATCGAGAATCTATCAGCTGACAAGAAGCCAGACGCACCAAAGCGCGCGTAGACAAACGGCTTCATCTCCTCGGCCTCTCGGTACACGAGTGGCGTGCGCGGGTTCAGCATCTTGAGCTCGGTATAGTTGTTGCGGAAAAACTGGCTGCCACATTTTTTTGGAGAAAGCCACCGTTACAATCTAGCTCACTAGTATATGGAAGAAGGTACATACGCACCGCAGGCCAAGGCTGTGCTGGGACGTGTCACAGGCCACGAAGCGGAACTCCTGGACCGCGCGGGAGATCTGCGCGCGCCAGCTCATAGTGTCGTTATTGCGTGGGGCTTCTTGGGGAGGAAACGATGGAGGACTCGCGCAGATTTTTTGCGGTCCACGAGAGGCTCCGATGGCACTATTGATTTTACCGCATTAGAGTGACGTACGTACCGTTACCGACGTGTAACAACTAATCTGTCGGGTGCAGTACGAAAACCACTTTGGGGGACCAAACAAAACGTGGTGGCGCGGGAAACCCAACTTTGCCTCGACCAACGCAAGGATTTTCGGCGGAAACTCTTTGCTCGACACCAATCGCGTCGGCGGGAAGACGGCGCGTGTGATCGGCGCGTGACGACGTTCCAGATATCTTTACGCAGATCCGAGCGGCTCGTTGGATTCAGCAGACAGAGACGCACTGCTGCGCGAAAATTGGACGGCCAGAGCGTTCTCCATCGAGAATAACGGCGTCGGCAAAAAAGTGGACTGAGACACGATGGAGTTGGTCAACAAAAACATTCTCTTGGTACGTTTCTCTCCAGTGTTTGAAAGTCGAGCCTGTATTGGATATTGACTGTTGGTTGTTGTTGTTATTGTGTTAGGCCGGCGAGATCGTCGCCAAGCGATGGCGCGTCGCCGAGAAAATTGGCGAGGTGCGTTGCCTCCAACGTTGGGAGAAATTGCCTGTGACAACGTTGGCTCACGTATTGTTGGTTTTGTTGGACGGAATTTGAAAACAGGGCACATTTAGTCAAATCTACTCGGCCTTTTGCGTCGACGGTGACGATAAAGTGGCCATCAAGGTCGAGGCCCCGAGCGCGCTCAAGCCCGTGCTCGAGTGGGAAAGCACGATCCTCAAGAGCCTTCAAAAGTGTCCCTACGTTTGCCGCTATTACTACCACGGGTACGTTGGGAATTCTTGATTTCTCTCGCTGTTGGCATGAATTTTTTTCTGATTATTTCAAAAATGGACAGCAAGCATGCCGAGAGTACCGTGCTCGTGATGGAGCTGCTGGGCGAGAGCATGTCGATGCTGCGCGTGTCGCCCGAGTCGATCCACGGCGTTCCCGTCTCCAAGTGTGTGGGCGTGGGCATTGAAATGCTGGACGCTATTGAGGCCTTTCACCGCCACGGCTATGTGCATCGCGACATTAAGGCGTCCAATTTTGCGCTCAGCGCGATCAAGCCCGGCGTGACCAGTCGACGGCGGTACCTGCTCATTGACTTTGGGCTCTCAAGACAGCACTTGGCCGAGGGCGTTGTGATCCCAGCGCGGCCCGTGGCCGAGTTTCGAGGCACGTCCATGTACGCGTCGCTGAGTGCCCACCGCCGTCAAGAGCTCGGCCCCAAGGACGACCTGTGGTCGTGGTATTACCTCGTGCTCGACTTTATGCGCGGTGAACTGCCGTGGGCGACCGATGCGCAGCAGAAGAACCGTCAGACTGTGTTCACGCTCAAAGAGTACTACACGGAGAAACGCCCGGGGCTTCTCGTTGAGGGGCTGCCCGGTGGGAGCCACTTGCTTGCTATCATGAAATACCTGCAGGGTCTCAAGTACGACGACACGCCAGACTATAGCCTGCTTCGTGACCGGCTTCGACGCGTCGCGGCAGGGTCCGAAGGCGAAGACACGATCGAGCTGTGGGATGCACTTGGGTCGGACCGCGAGCGGGCGTTGCAGTGGACCGAGCGAGCCAATGACGCGCTCTTGAAGAACGCCGACAACAACGTCTTGGAGACGCTCCAATCGGTACGTTTTTCGTGACAGTGAATGGGGGGATGGAAACGTATCTCTCACTAGTGTGGTGTTGAGCGTGTTTTTGCAGGTGGCTAAAAAGTACGACACATTTTTCGACTGCGACGAGCTTAAAGAAGACGAGCACATGGCCGTGCAAGAGGCCGTGTTTGAACTGGAAACCAAACTCAAGGCGAGTGTGCCGAAATTTGCGCCACCTCCCATTCAGAGCTTCAAGCGCCGCCAAGAGTCCGAGCAAAAAATCCGCACCGACGCACTGCGCAAGCGTCGAGAACGAGACATGCAGATTCGCCACAATATCGAACAGAAGCTGCGCCGCGAGTCAAGCCGCGTGTCGATCGGTTCGCCCGCAAAGGACGTTGGCAGCGGGAACGCAACGCCGACGAGGCTTGTTGTGGATGCAGCGGCAGCTCAGGCGCCACTTGTCCACAAGTCGGAGGACTCGTCCATGGATTTGTCGGACAACGAGGAAACGCCAAAGGTGGTTATTCCGTCATTACCGCCAGTTCAAGTCATCTCGGCCCCAGCGATTCCCAGTCCTGTACCACCGCGCGGTCCTCCGCCAATGCGACCTCCCCCAGGTTCGTTCCCACGGTCGTTGCCTCCGCACATGGGAGGTCCCGGTGGTCCACCAGGATTCCGTCCCCCACCTCCTCCAATGCACCACTTTGGTCTTCCATTAGGTGGTGTTCCGCCATTCCGTCCTCCGCCTCCTCCGCCTCCTCCGCATATGATGCGTCCTCCGCCTATGCCCGTGCAGCCTGAACCATCCCCACGGTATGGGATGGAGCGCCCAGCGTCCGCTAATGGATACCATCGCAACGGAAACGGAAACGATCGACGACACTCGCGATCACGATCCCGTAGTCCAGAGCGACGTAACCAGCACGACCGGCGTCGCCGTTCGCGCTCATCGTCCCGCTCCCGTTCACGCTCCCGTTCGCGCTCGTCTCGGTCCAACTCCCGCTCTCGCTCTCGTTCGCCTCGTCGTTCCCGTGATCGACGCCGTTCTCGAGGGCGTTCGCCGTCACGATCGCCATCGCGCTCGAAGTACCGTCGTTCTGGCTCTGGCTCCCAGTATGATGACAAGTACCGCGACCGTAAGAGCGATTCTCACTACCGGTCGTCCCCTAGAGACGATCGCGGACGGTACGGACCACGATGGAGCAAGTGAGATTGATACTGTGGTGCAGACCTGTGTTCAAGTCGATCGCAGGCATCATCAAGAAATGACGCATTTACTGGTACTGATGACGCATACGACCGATGAGAGAAAATGCGAACTGTGCCTAACTCCGGAGTCGAGATGCCAAGCTCCCCCCAAACAACTACCATCAAGCGGAGTCTATACGAGTTACAATACAAGGGAAAAGAGATACGATGCTTTTTGTCACAGCAGCCGCACTCTATGCTCGCTCACCGGTATCCGCTCCGCTTGCAGACGAGCTCGACTTTGACGCCGTCTTCGAGGATAGACACGGCTTGATCGAGGAATCGTCAGCATCACTGAGAAAGAGATACGCGATCTCCCAACTCGACAATCACGACTCGCCCACAACGAGCGGCAACACATTCTTGGAGGCGTGTCAAGAAATAGAAACATTGAACGTGACCAGCAAGAACGATGGCACTTTTGAGCTGGACGAAGCTCATGCTGTCGGCGACCGGTACGAGTGACAAGATCGCACAATAGACCAAGTCAGGCTCGGTTGGAGATGGCATCTGACACGATAGCTCATGGTTTAAGGACCAAGGTCGAAGCCAGGAGGGAGAACGAGCGCTACGGACGATCGATAAAGACACGCGACTCTACGTCTCGACTTGTGGACCCAAGCAATCGACCACAGCACATTTATTGATCATTCAAGGAAATAAGTTGACGAGGGCAAAGGACACAAGTGCGGTCGGCGCGTAAGCATGGGATTTTCCACTGCTCGAGTACAGTTTGGTTGTCGACGTTTCGATCTATCGCGTCACTACGAGGACGACGCCAACGAACAAGTCGAGTCTTCAATCGAAATCGAATTATTTCTTGCATCAGGAAGAACCTACGAGTCGAGTCTTCAATCGACATCGATTCATATCACGCATCAGCAACGTACTGCCCCGTACTAGTACAAGATTCCGTCGAGCACCAGCTCAGCACTCTGCATCGCCAAAGACGCTGTGCTCGGAATAGCAATCACGTTGAAGACGACCGCGTACACAAGCAGCAGCACCGAGACTATGACCAGCATCCACGATGCGACCCGCGAAAACTCACCAAACATGCGCATGTGTTGCGCGTCCAGCTTTTGCCGCGGCAGCAACAACAACCCGAACATGCTGAGGCCGTTGATCGTGTAATTGCCCACGAGCGTATTGAAGACGGCGTTGCGTGCGAACGACTCGTCCCGAGCGATCGCCGCTGGATCGTAAAACGTCTTGGCCCGGAACACGGTTCGAGAAGTGGTCGTCGCGGAGAGCGTGAGCAGCCGCTGCAGTGTTAGTGCGATGCCAACCATCGCGCCCTCGGATCTTTCCTGGACAATCTCCGTCAGTGGAATGAGAGACGAGACCATGCGGATGCCGTCGGCGACACCCGTGAGTCCCATGATGGCTCGGTATGCGTATCGGTTGCGAAATACGTTGAATGCGATAATGGCCGACGTAATGAGAGACGGCACGATGAGCAGCAGCGGCGCCAGCGAGAAGAAGGACCGCCACGGACGGTTGAGGAACGCGTACCGCCACAGCAGCACACCACCAAGCACTGCGACTTCAGTGGTGGTTTGCGTGACGAGTGGATTATCATCGGCAGCTCTCGCCCACTCGACGATAGTGCGCGTGGGTGCAGGGAACCGAAGGCTCAGAAAGAGCGTGAAGAATCCAAAGAAGGTTAGCGTGCGCCAGACTGCTTCTTGTTGCAGTATCCGCCAGCACATACTGGCACGATTTATGAAGGAGTCGCGCCGTGCGTGGAGCTCATCTCTTGGCCAGCAGCGGAGAATCAATGGCAGCGGTGCTAGCGTAATAGCGACGGCAATATACAACGCCGTGGAGAGAGCGACCGGCGATCGACTCGTGGTGGACTTGGCCGTCGTGCCGACTAGACAGTACGTACACAAGTACGTGGCCGTGGATGCGACGCGACGGAAGACCAAGTAACTGGCTTGGAAGTGGCCTCGCGTCGTGAGCGGTTCGCGCTGGGACAGCGCGATGACGTGCGTGTGGACACTGACGTGGAGCATCAGGCTGCCGAACGAGGCGACCGCGACCATGACGATGATGAGACCCGCGACGCCTCTCGAGTGCTGGTCTGGCTCTTGCGATTCCACGGACATGGCCGCAAGTGCGATCACAATAGTTGCGATGGCGTAGAGTGCGACGCCGATCAGCACGTACGGCATGCGACGCAGCCCGTAAATAGGGACGCAGTCTGACAGCAAGCCGATCGGGAACGCAAAGCAAAACGGCAACTCGATGAGTCTGGAGATGGCGAAGTTTTCTTGGACTGTTAAGGAAGACGCGAGCAATGGCGACGTGACGTGGCGCAGCACAAGTGTCGAGAATTCAGAGGAGAAGGTTGCAGCGACCAGACCAGCACACTCGATGGAGAAGAATGGCAGTGGGGCACCACGTCGCAGACTGTCGTGTGCCATGATTGCGTCGGACGGTCTGTCGCCGTGGAGACCGCTACGCATAGCGTACCCGCTCGACGCCGCAAGTGTGTTGACGGCGTCCGGAGACATGTCGTAGCAGTCGTAGCATGGTTGGAGGATCGCGGTCGGGCTGCAGTCGGCCATCGTTCTTCGAGTCTTTTTGTATGGAAGTACTAGTACAGTAAAGCGAGGTGGAGGAGAACGCTGTCTTGCTCGGAGGCCTGACAGTCGTACTATGAGGAGACCCATAGATTATCCGACAACGATTACTCAGCGCGTCTTTTGTTGTTCGTGGCATTCCGTGATGGATGTGCGTGTCGATCACCAGAACGCTCAACGTCTTTACCCCTCTATGTAAGTTACAGGACGGAGAACAAAACCGACACATCTTGTAAGTTCATCTTGTACGATTCTTGTGGGGGGGGGGG
>JAADVC010000912.1:0-14250 GCA_023334575.1 Pythium volutum | reverse complement strand
CTTATCATCATCGTCGTGATCCAGTACACTTTCGAACGGATGTCCGACTCGCTCATCCGGCCGACCGCGTCCCATCTCGTGTTCGGCCAACGCCAGGCGGGCGTCGCAGTAGTTTATGCCCACACAAACAAGGAAAGTAACGCTCAGACCAATCAGTTCCATGCGCCGAGCGGATACCTGCCCAACGCACCTATTCCCCGTCCACAGGTCGTAGCAGAGACCGCACCATGGTCCACGGCGACTTTGAGACAACTACTGTACATGACATTGACTATTATTCATAAAAACATGACTTTTTCACATCATCTCCAGGATATGATGCGTTGCGTGCTGGCGTGGGGTTCCGGCGAGCGATGAGGGTCGAGTCCGCGCTTTGCCGACGGCGGCCACGACGGCGCGACAAATCACGACATACATCTCGACAAGTCGCTTGACCTGCCAGATTTGGTGTGGGCAGCGTCGTCCATGCAATTCATGCATAGCTTCTACGAGCTGGATATGTGTTATTTTGTGAGTGCTGGCGAGCGATCCCTACTGTACGCTAATGAGTCTCGCTTCATGATATTCTTTGCCGAGCTAACTGTAAATGTAAACCTGTTTGATTATAGTGGAAGTAGCCCACACCCAGCCAGCATGCTGGTCACAAAGACAACAAAGACAGAATATCATACTCGAGCACCAAGCAAGTGCACACGAATTGCGTCCACGCATTGACGTACCGCACCAACACCAAATAATCTGTACTTGCTTGGTGCTTATACACTGTGCAAACAACTTGCCCCGTCACTATGTTGAGGTTTGTGACCCAATGTGCACTCTCCTAAAACCGTCCTAAAATTCCCAACACAACTGAACTGTTTTATTTATCCGACCAATATTGGACAGACCAATTATTGGTACATGATCTGACCAATCACAAAGACGCGTCAATTCTGACTGGAGATCAACGAGTCAACCCACCACCGCAGCATTCGCCACCACTGACGACTGCCTCACTGGAAGCTGTCTCTCCGCAAGACGACCTCACCTCTGCCTCTGCAACTCAGGCAATGAATTCTCCAGAGAATGGGGCGTCTGCCCATGCCGCTCTCGTCGCCGGAGCGTCCATAGAAGCTTCCCTAACGCCCGCACAAGCCGACCACGAAACGCCGCTCTCGATTGTGGATTTCGTCGCGGACGAGTCCGCGAGCTGCTTCCTGCGGTGCACCATGAGCCGCCGCATTCCCGAGTCGCTGGTCGCCGAGAGCAAGCTGCGTCCGTACTTATTGGGGCTCTTGGGCGACGCGCAGTGCGACGCCATTCGCAGTATCCACTATGGCAAGTCGGCGCGTCGCGTCATTTTGGTCCACGTCGCGACGCCCGCAGTCGCCAGTGCACTGCGCGCACAGCTCCATGAGACACCGTGTGCACTCATCAACCAGCGCGTCATGTACGTCGAGTTTGCGATCTACCGCAAAGAGAAAGAGGCCCGCGAGGCGTTCGCGCGCGTGACCAACGTCTCGCGGATCCGCTCGCTCGAAGACCCGTCGGCGCGGATCCCGGGGCTCATTTTGCTGCCCGAATTCATCACACGCGACCAAGAGACTGCGCTGCTCGACGGGTTTGATAGTGATAACCGGAGCCGCTGGAAGAATACGGTCAAGGCACGCCAGGTGCAGCACTATGGGTTCGAGTTTAACTACGACACGCGTCGCTGTGACGAGACGCAACCCTTACCCGAGCAAATGCCACCGTCGCTTCAGCAGCTCATTGACGAGATCCCAGCAAGTGTTATGGGTGCGACGCCCGACCAGATCACTGTGAACGAGTACCTACCCGGCCAGGGCATTGCTGCCCACATTGATACCCACTCGGCGTTCACGAACGCGATTGCGTCGCTGAGTTTGGGGAGTGAGATTGTCATGGAGTTTCGCCATCCCGACGAGACGCGTCCGCTCGAGAGCGTGCTGCTCGCGCCGCGGTCGCTGCTGGTCATGACGGGCGCGTCACGGTACCAGTGGACCCACGCGATCCCACCACGCAGCTTTGACGTGATTGACGGCACGCGCGTCGACCGCGAGCGGCGCGTCTCCATTACGTTCCGCAAGGTGCAGTCCACGGCCTGCACGTGTGACTTTCCTATCCAGTGCGACGCCCAAGACCGCGAACAGCAGCGGCTCGCACAGCGGCAAGCACAGGCCGACGCAGAAGCAGCTGACGCCGGCTCGCTCGCGCCGACGCTCGTGGAGCAGCAGTACGTGCACCAGTTTTACGAGACCGTCGCGACCCATTTTAGCAGTACGCGGTACAACCCGTGGCCGCGGGTCGCTGCCCTTGTGCGTGGCCTCGCGCCGGGCGCGTGGGTCGCCGACATTGGCTGTGGCAATGGCAAGTACATGAAGTGTGTCGACGCCTCGCAGTGCCTCGTGGTCGGTGGCGACCGCAGCAGTAAACTGGTCGAGATTTGCCAGCAACGCGGGCTTAATGCCATGGTGTGTGACGCGCTCCGTGTACCCATTCGGTCGCAATGCTGTGACGCCGCGCTCTCGATCGCCGTGCTTCACCACTTGTCGACGCTGCACCACCGCGTGGTGGCCGTCCAGGAAGTCGTGCGCGTGCTTCGCGTCGGCGGACGCGGCGTGATTTACGCGTGGGCCCACGAGCAAAAGGCCAACTCGAAGCGCCGCTTTGACGAGACCAAGCAAGACTTTATGGTGCCGTGGAACCTCGACAAGCGGTTTGCCGACAAGACCACGATAGAGGCAGAGGCAGAGGCTACGGAGACCGAAGATGAGACCAAGGCCGCGGAGCCGATTGTCGTGCAGCGGTACTGCCACATGTTTAAGCAAGGTGAGCTCGAGGAGCTCGTCGCACTCGCGGGGCATGCTGTGGTCGAGGACTCGTACTATGATGAATCGAACTGGGCGGTCGTGCTGCAACGTGTGAGCTGAGAAAAAACACAGCTTTAGGAAGTGGAACGAAAAAACAGATTTACGACTTAGCTGTGGGGAATCACGGGGCCGTGGCGAAGCGCCCGCCATCGCTGTCGAATCGCCTCGTCGTTTTTGGAGGTTTCCTCTTGGTTCTCTAGCATCAATGGCGAGCGTCTTAATTTAGGCACTCGGTTTGGGATTCCTCCTGCCTTGTGGAGCAGATTGTGGCTTGACGCCTGGAACGTCGAGGCCGCCGTCTCGTATACACCCGGACCCAACGCGTCGTCTACGGCAACTGCACTCAGGTGGCCGGCCTGTATCATGGACGTGAGCATGTCGCGGTGCTGGACCCGACCAAACGTCGTGGGCGTTTTCGTAGTCGCTCGGGTTGTCGCCTTTCTTGCCAGCAATGCCTCGAGCTCCTGGCGTTGAGTGTCGTCCAGCGAGAGTGAAGCAGACACGGACGTAGGGGCTTCTTCTCCACTACTATTCGTCGCTGTCAGCTTATCTGGATCGAAATACGAGCCCGGTCCACGGCGAAACGACTCGGCGTTGTGCTTGCACGCGCCAAACCGCTGGAAAGTTGCCAAGCGGACCTCGGGCGACGCGAGCTTGCGTTCGATCCGCGCGGCGCTACGGTGCAGCTCGGCGTAGCTCTTGGCCAATTCCTTCGAAAGCGCTGCAATCTCGACGGCATCGTTCGTGTGCGTGGCGTGTCGCAATGGCAACAGTGCTGTCTCGCTTCGTCGTCGCTGGTCCGCCTACGTGAACAAAAAGATTGGTATCAGGAGACCAAGATCGAACAGCTACAAAGGGATCAGATGCGCATGGACGCACGCCGATCCGCTTGGCGTACTTGTCGAGGCGACGCGCGTCTGTGTGGAGATCTTTGACGCCCACCGCACAGTCGAGAATGCCACGGCGAGGCTCCTTGCCAAACGAAAACGGGACGGAGATTGGCTCCAGATTCCACTGATCAAACACAAAACCCATAGACTGAGAATTCCCATCCAAATTCTCCCAGAGAGACTCGTACGTACATCCTTGTCAACGTCATAGGTGCCTGGCCCCAGTGCGAGGTGCTGCACCTCGTCGGGCTTTTTGTCCGAGACGACGGAGCCGGCCTGCGTGCGTCTCGCAGCATCGAGCCGATGCCTACGACGGTCTTCTAGGTCGTCAACAGTCAACACGCGCGCGAATTGGCCCAGAGTGGTCGGCGTATAGTGCCACGGCGTCGGCGCCTTGTGTCGCTGCGCATTGATGGACGTCGGAGGGGTCTCCACACTTGAAAGCATCTTGGCCGCGGGGCTCACGGCCGCAAGGAGCTCGAGGGGCACGTCATAGTGCGGCCCCATCGTGCCATAGCGACTCGTACTTTGGAATGACACACCGTCGGCGATTGTCTCGACCACGGGGTCGTACGTGGACGGATTCTATGTACCAGCAGAACAGATACTGTTAGGATGGGGAGCAGCGAGACGAGACACTAGGACGCACGGGATAGATCTTGCGGCATTTGTCGAGATCGGGACCAAAGCGGCCAGTCGTCGAGAGGAACGCCATGGACCCCACGATAGCACGAGACCTCGCAAGGCGGAGCGACACCACGCTGGGTGCTGTTGGGGTAATGAACTCAATCAACACAAAATGCTGCGGAAGATAAAAATACGAATACCGGTAGCGTTACTCGTTTCTCGCTGGAAAATGGAGCCATCTAGAACTGAAAGGCCATTGCAGCAAGCGCCTCGTCAGCAACCGTGTCCTCTTTCTTCCCCACGCCCTTGAGTATCCTCCGGTAGAACGCTTTCTCGTAGCGACGTATCGCATTCTTCTTGCTGCGTATCATCTTCGCCCATTTGCTGCTCGACCGCTCGCTGCTGCTGGCGCTTGATGGACCGTCGCCCAACGGCATTTTGCTTTCGCTACATTGAGACGTTTCAATCTCGTCAGTATCCTCCCATCGCTGGTGTATCCTTTTCAAGAAGGAGACGTACCAGTGGCAATACTTCAGTGAGCGCACGTCGCCAGTCGCCATGCATGTGAAAGTGGATGAGCACATCGACGACCGTGTTGACGTTCAAAATATGGTCGAGCCGTTCCGTAATGTGCTCTTGGATCGGAAGCCGCGCGGTCGTGACGCCGGCCCCGTCGGCCGTGTGCAGCGTTGCCCCCTACAAAATGAGTGGTCTTTAGATTGCGACTCTTCCTCCACATCATGGCTGTAGGATTCTGTCGCACCTTTTTCCTGGACTTGTCGACGATGCCGCCAATGACGTACATCTTGTCGACGTCCAGCGACGCCAGCACGTTCGGCGAGTCGGGCGACAAGTAGACAATGCGCTAGTAAAGGTCAATAACCAACTGATGAGACTGAAGCCACTTTCGTAACAGATCCCTTAAGAGTAAATGTACAGTACCGAAGCTGGTACAACGTCCGTGAGCTTTTCACGGTCGTGCCAGTGCACGAGCCACCGGTCGGCACTGAACCGCGCGAGCGACGCCTTGAGCTGCGCACTGCAGTGAAAGAGCTGCAACTGAAACGGCTCACGCATGGTCTTGACCGAGCCGTAGACAAACTTGAGCTGCTTGCACAGACTATTGAGCTCCTACCGGGATGGCATCCCTCCGCAAGTGAGACCGTGTTCTCCGTGCCATACTACGAACCTAAACCCAACCCACCTTGTCGTTCATGATACTGTCGTACCGCAAATCGATTGCGAGTTTCACACGTCCGTTCTGGTCATCCATGGCGCGCTGCATGCGCTCGGCCTGGTGGCTCTTGGCGTCGCCCTCTTGCTGGATAAAGTGCTTGCGCTCGTCGAGCGTCATGGCCCGCAGCATGTCGTGCCGCTGCTGGCGCTTACGCTCTCGCCGCGCGATCGTCTTCCAGTCCACGGCATCCGCATCCTCACGGACCACTGTAGTGTCTTTCTCTATAATACGGGGCGGTTCTATGGACGCGTGGGCGGCGCGCTTGGTCTCGGCCGTCGCGTGCAACGGGCGACGCGCCATTATCCATTCATCTTCTGGGCAGCTCCATTTGACGGCCCTAAAGTTCGCATTTCTGTGCGTACTTAGTAAGATGTAGCCATGTTCACAGGATCGGCCAGTTGTTGATCCATGCGCGGATCCGGGACACGACGACCAACCCAGAGAGAGAGAGCAGCAGCACCAACGGGCACGAAGAGCGTTAGACTCTAAAACGCTCTGGCTGGGCCTCCGGGTCGCTCTCACTTTCTCACTTGCGCGCCACCCATGAAGCCCTCGCAAATTGGGCGTCTGGTCGTCGGGCTTTTCCTCCTGAGCCTCGCGCTCGCTGTGACAGCGTCCGAGCCACCAGCGTCTCGCTTGATCCCATTCGATCCGACCTTGGAGGTCTCCATCCACGAGTATGGCGACCGCGAAGCCCACGACGTGGTCGCAATTTTCCCACGCCACCAAGTCCCGCAAGTGCGCCGCATCCGCGAGCCGGGCGCGCTGCTCATGGCCATCACCATTCGCGACCTGGCCCTGCTTCCAGGCGACCGCCTGGTCGTGCGCGATGCCTCGAACGACACGATCCTCGAAGTCTCGGCCAGCAACCAGTCGGCTGTCAAGCGTGCGCTGCAGCGGCCGCGACGCTTCTTGCTGTGGAACCACCCGTTGCTCATGTTCGGCAACACGGTGACGCTCGAGTACTGGCCGAGTCTACGCACACTCGTGCTGCCGATCGATCGGCCGCAACTCGACAACCCCGTGGTCGTGATTGACTCGTACACGTTTGCGTTCCGTCGGCGCCGTCGCCGTCGCCCAACATTCACCAAGGACAAGGATGGTGAAGCGGACGAGACCAACGCAGCAGAAAGTACAGTCGGCACGACCAACGAAATGAAGCCGGCCGTGTGCTTCAAGGCGTCCAAGCCCGAGTGGTACAACAAATCACGGGGCATTGCACGACTGATCATCCAACGATCGGCCAACAACTCGTCATCGTCTCGCAGGGATTCGCCAACGGCAACGCGTTTCGCCGTGCAGGACGGCGTCGTTGGGTCTGACGACCCAAGGGATCCACAGCGAGAGCCCCCAACGCCAGCGCCTCGTCCAGCCAGCGACGTGTCGTACACGTTTTGCACGGGCTGGCTCATTGGCCGCGGGAACCACATGCTCACGAACTACCACTGCTTTTACGAACTGACGCGACGCAGTGACGACGTTGTGCCTTCGCTTCAGGCGACGCGTACTCGCCCGGGCAACAGTAATAACACGACAGACTCTCCCGTCCCTGTAAACAGTACGACTTTGTATCCGCAGCGCCAAGTCAGCGTGAACTTCATGGCCGAGGCCAAGAGCTGCAACGCGACGAGCCGTCTCGGTGAGCGTGTCAGCGAGATCGATGCGACCAGCGTCGAGATCCTCGTGGCCAACCAGGCACTGGATTACTGTCTCTTGAAAGTGCTGGCGACGACGCGCAATGGATCAGGAGACCGAGAAGAAGAAGACCTCGCCAAGAAGTTTGGGTACTTGACGCTGCGTGCGCGCGGCCCGGTCGACGGTGAGGCCATTTACATTCCGCAGCATCCCAATGGTGAACCCAAGACGATTGCTTTCACGAAAGACGGCAAGTCGGCTGTGATCCGTGTGCCCGACGCCACAAGCCAAACGACAAGCCGACCCATTGATTCCCTGGGCGACACGAGCAACATTAGCGTGCGCTACAATGCCGATACGGCGCCAGGCTCGTCGGGCTCGCCCGTGATCAGCCAGCGAGACAATACAGTCATTGCGCTCCACCACGCCGGTACGGGTACGGGCATACGGCCCAGGTTTAGCGCGTCGACGTCCTCGTCGGACGGGTGGTCTTCGTGGCTCGTGGATCTGCTGCGTGGTGGTGGACGTGATAGTGCGAGTGATAGTGCGAGTACCGGTAGCGATGATGGCTCGACTACTACTACGGTCAGTGAAGACGAGTGGAATGTGGGCATTCGCATCGATGCGATCGTCGCCGATCTGCGCAAGCGACGACTGCTGCCGCCGTGTGCGGTCGCCGAAAAGTGTGGTGACAATTCCACGACGAACGGAACGCGAGTGCAGGCACCCAAGAACAAGAAGAAGATCAAGACGACTGCGCCGCGGTCGCCGTGTTGTGACACGGCTTGGTAATTTAGCCTACGAGCTCCTGTTTGCCGCTGCGTTTATCTCTACGGCAGTAGCCTCTGAATACTCCTTTCTCAATGTCGGTCTCTTTTGTATTAATTGGCTCATTTTCCAAACGATAACTTACGCGATCGGTCTCTGCTGCTGCTGCTACTGTAGGATCTCCAAGACAAACGCTTGCATCCGTTCGTCTCGCTCTCGCTCGGCTTGAAGACGGTGATCTTTCATTGCTATTTCGTGGACACGACGACGTGCGGCTTCTTGCGTCTCATGGTCGCGCCGCAGCGCCGCTTCTTCGCGCATGTACTGACGCTGCCGCTCGGCCTCTTCGCGCTCGTACACCATCTTCTGCATTTCTACATCCATGGGCGGTCGATCGTAACCATTTGCCGTCACACCCATTACCGCATGGGCTGCCTGACTCTCCATATTCGTGGCGATTGAACGGCGGCGTTTGGTGGCGGTTTGCCTGCCCGTACTGCTCCCAGTCTGTGACGACGCGTCCGTGCCCGAGCCATCGTCCTCGTTCTCAGTCTCCTCCCGAAGCGCGTCTAAGTCTATGGGTGCGTCGCTTGCGCGCGTGGCCCAACGGGTATCCATTCTGCTGGTCTTCCGCCGTTCGCGTGGTCCACGCCTCCATGGTCTCGACAATCTCGTGCAAGAGCCGATCGCGCTGTTGGAGCTGCTCGCTCGTGCCCGACTGCCGTATCGACTGGCACCGACCAGTCCAGCTTAAACTGCATGAGCAGACTAGTAAAGCGCGTGCGCAGTGCTGGTCCGGTCTTGCGGACGCCAAAGTGGTCGTGCACGCGACGGCAATGTCGTCAAACACTTTTCATGATGCCTTGCCGTGGACACGCCATGGACAGAATGCCAGCGCGACGCGAAGCAAGACCACGTCGTCAATGGCCGCGAATTTCTTGTGCACGGTCGATGGACGAGCGCCGCGTCCCGCGCCCGTCAGCGTCTCGGCGCTTTTGGCTACTACGCGTTTTTGCATCGTCCTCCATGGCGCGCCTTTTTTTCTTGATGGAGCTTTTGGGTCAAGTTGGTGCAACCCTACTAAGTGCGATTCCGGGGAAACTGAATTTGTTTCAGGTCGAACTTGAAATTGAAGTTAAACTTCAATAATGAAAGTTGTGAGCTGGTTCGGAAAGCCTTGGCCAGCAATGCGCAGACACCTCTGTTGTCGGGACTGACTGTTGTGGCCACTACGACAACGTCTCCTCCTCTGCGGCCATGACACCACCCTCGCGACTTTGCCTCTGCTGACGATTGGATGCGTGGTGCATGGCTCACTGCGCCATGGGTTAGTGAGCTTATGTGTGTGGAGAAGTTCGCGTTTGTAATTGTCCGCAGCATTGTCGAACGCATTGGCGCGTGCGAGTGCGCACCATTGCGGGCAGCTCTGTGTCGCTTTATTTCGTGAACTTTCTTGCGCTCCATACAGTACGGCAGCGAGGATCGACACCCTGCGGTTCCGTGGGACTTCGTTTCCAGTCGGTCTTGATGGGCGCCAGCCATCGGTGGTCTACTCTTCTATTACTCCATTGCTGCGAACAGCGGAGTTGCATCTCAATGGTGATTACTGGAGGTACTGTATTCGAGAAATGCGATACAATTTGCGGCCACAAGTTGTCCGTGATGCACGAGATCTTGCAGCACGAAACGTTGCGCCTTTCTATTTGATACCCAAATCTAAGCACGTTACACACGTCGCAGAGTTGACGAGTCTGTCCACGTGACCCTTTCTTTGACTGTCCCTGTGAGTCACAGTGTGAAGGTGGTCAATGGATACTTCGAGTACAACGTCACTAGAGAACGCCACATTGTATGTCGATTTCTGGTGGTCCTTGTTTGCTGCCTTCCCAGCTGGCTGGTCCTTTCTGTCGATCCATCAAGAGGTGGAAAATGTGTCCGTGTGGAATCCACACTGGGATCTAGAAGCACTGTGTCTGCGGGAATCCCACTGGGATATTACCAGCACTAGCGGAGCCCATCCGGGCACACTGGGCAAACTCTAGCGTTGAAGTGCCTCCAGATCCCAACGACACCTTGAAGTCCCCCCCCCTCAGTCTCTCACACACAAGCGACGCCAGCCCCGACAGCTTCTACTCACCGACGGCGATGCGAACGTGAGTGAATCGCTAGACCCCGTGGGGACGGCAAACACCTTGCACGAGCAGCTCCGTCCGTCAGATCCCCAGAAGAGCTCATTCCCCCATTTGCCTTCCGTTCCCCACAACCTCCTCTTGTTTACATCATGCTCCAGTCTCTCGCCATCACTGCGTTGCTTGCGTTCCCCACAACGCTTGTCCACGCGCATGGTGCAATGGGCGTGCCGACGCCCGTGTTTGCCGACATTTTCAACAAGAATGCACCGTCGGCCTCGCTACCGGGCACCCCAGGGCCCTACTCGGGCTCGGCCGAGATCAAAAGCCTCTTGGAAAGTGCCGGCGGCGCGACATGCGGCCAGACCGACGCGAACGCGGCCGTGCAGCCCGTGCCCGCGGACGGCGTCGTGGTCTTTGCCATCACGGCGCAGCACATTGGACCGTGCGAGATCTGGCTCGACAACCAAAAGGTCGTGTCGGCCACGGACTGCTGGACGCAGTTTCCCGACAAGAAGATCCCCGTGGATTTCTCGCAGTGTGGGAGTGGCGCGTCGTGTGCATTGCGCTGGATCTGGATGGCCACGCACACGACACCGTGGGAGTTTTACGACAATTGCGTGCGTGTCGACACGGGCCGTCCTACTAGTGGTGGTGGTTCGGGTATGCCAGCCAACGCGACACTGCCTGCACCTTTACCTGCGCCAGCCACGGTCGCGCCGCCGTCCGAGGACGATGCCACGGGCACGTGCGTGCGAGGTCGCGGTGGCGACACGAGCCTGGACGCGTGGTGCACCACCAACTGCGCCGCCGGGTTCTGCCCACCGAGCCACTGCGAGGCGTGCGAGTAAAAGCTCACTACTACTGTACACGCCTCGCAGTGACGCCAGCGGGTCTAATGAAACAGACCCGCTTGAGTCGCTGTCGTTCATTCGTAGTCTCGGGCTGACTGTGAAGAGGTCGATGAGGCTCCCATACAGTAGTGGCTTCCATGGATACCGCATCCGTACGTGCTCGGTCTTTGCTGTTGTTGCTGGCCTCTACACAGAGGTTGTCTGCTTGAAGCTATCGAACCTCAACACGATTGCAGAAACGGATATATATATAAAAAATTACATTTGGAGAAATTAAAGTAGGACTCCCGCTCCACTGGATACGCGATGGCGACCGGCATGGTGCATGGGTGCATGACTACGACACGGTATATTACACTCCCGATCCGCCACGCGATATCGTGCCGTTTCCTCGTCCTGGTCGTCTTCTCTGTAAACTCGTCTAGGTCTTTTGTTCCCCACGCTCGTGTTTTTTTACTTGACGGCGTAGCTGTTGTAGGCGACAGACATGGGGTACCCAAAGTCAAACGACGCCGGGTTGAGCTCGGCCTCGGACTCGCGCTCCGAGCCAGTCGCGTTAAACTTGAGCCCCGGCACGCGAATCTCAATCTCAGCGACGCGCGTCATGGTCTGCGTGAGCAACAGCATGCAGTCGTCGTACTGCTTTTCCTGGTCGGCGAGCCGGCTCAGCAGCACCTTGTTTTGCTCTTCAAGCGTCGCGACGCGGTGGTGGAGTGCCGTGACCTCGGCCGAGTTGCGGTCCGTCTCGGTCAGGCTCGCAGTCGTGTCGCTGCCAAAGCGGTCGAGCGGACGTCCCTGCGGCTGCTGCGGCTTTTGCACGAGCGCCATCGAGTTATTGTCGCCTTGGTTGGACGTGGGCGTCGGCGCGAACCGTACCGACGACGACGTGCGCGACGTGGTCGCGACCGTGTGGCGCAGCTCCGAGCCCGTGCTGAGTGCCGAGCCACGCGAAATGCCACCGCCCGACTTGTACGACTCGGCACGCGTGTTGCGCGTCGGCACGATCGATGTTGGGTTCACGGCACTGTACGTGCCCGGGTGCGTGTGCGCAAAGCCCGGCGCGGACGTCGACGAGCCCGAGTGGTGGCCGGGCACGGACGGCAGCACACTCGCGTGGCCACTGTCCATGTGGAGAATGTTGCAGTCGGCACACACGGACCGCTTCTTCTTGTGGCCCTGCAATTCAATCTTGGCGGCGACGTGCTTTTTGCACACGACCATCCAGCACGACTTGCACTGGTACTTTTTGCGAAAGACGCCAAACTTTTTGTAGCACACGCCGCAGACGCCGCTGTTGAATCCCGCGAGGTCACCTTCGGTCGCGCGCGACGGCGCCGGTGCACGCGACGATGTGAGCTGTGTCGACGAGAGCATGGTCGACGAGTGGCCGCCGAGGCTCTGGCTGCCCGTGAGCGTCGTCGGGTCGCCGTGGTGGCCCATGAAGCTCCGTGGCGGCAAGAGCTCTTCGTCGGTCGTGTACCGGCCCATCATTTCGGCGTCTTCGTCAATCATATAGTCGCTCATGGTCGACGGCTTGTCGCGCATGAGCGTGTCCATGTACCGCACGACCGCTTGGTTGTTTTGCGTGTGCACCGAGCTGCTCGTGCTCACCGAGCTCGTCGCCGAGTGTAAGACCGGCAGCGACCGCGTCGAGCTCATGTTACCGATTGACGTACCGGTATTCGTGTTGGTCGTGGCCACAAAGCTGCCATGGGACGACAGCACCGTGCTCGCGCGGCGGTCGCCGGCCCACGCGACACTGGACCGCGCCTCGTGCGGGAACGAGCCCAGCACCGAGTGCGACTGGAGCCGACCGACACTGAGCGTCGACTGGCTGTGCGGGTTCTGCGACTGATTGGTATTGTTACTTGTAGCGTTTGGCCGCGACGCGCCGCCAAACCCCATGGAGCTCGACATCATCATGCTCTCGCGCAGCAAGTGGCTCTGCACTTCGATCGCGCGCTTCGTGTCTTCAATGTTGCGGTCGTCGTCATTGTCTTCGCTCGGGTCTTCGTACTCGCGCTGCGCGCGCCGCAACAAGTTGATAGTCACGGGCGACAAACCGGCCTCGACTGCGAGCAGCAAGGGCGTCTTGCCCGCCGGGGTTTCTTCCAAGAGCGAACTCGGACGCGCGTCACACAGCAGCTGGATCGTCTCGTTCGGTAGGCCAGCACGCACGGCAATGTGGATCGGCAGGTACTGCGCATTGTTGCGCGTAATGACACCTTCGGGAAACGCTTCCAGCAGCGCCTGCACGACCGCCGGGCCGGCGTCGTCTTCGGTACACGCCCAGTGGAGCGGCAGCATGCCGTGGTGGTCCTTGTGGCGCGCGAGCTGCGGTTCGCGCGGCAGGCGCCGCACGAGCACGGGCCAGTCGCCCATCTCGGCCAACCGGATGCCTTCCTTGTAATGCGAGTGGCGCATGTCGGCGGCGCTGTGGGTCGCGTCGCTGCCCGTGAGGCTGCTGCGCGAGCCCGAGACCGAACCGGTCGTGCTTGCCGTCATTGTCGTGCCGATGGTTGTTGTCGTGCCGCCGCGTTGTTCCATGCGCGCCATGGCCGTGAGCTTGCTGCTCGTGATGCTGTCTTGGTGTGAGAGCGAGTTCCGCGGCGGACGAGACGACGACGACGCCACGGACGTCACGGACGTCGCGCCGAGCGAGTCGCGGCGCGAGGTCGACGCGTTGCCGATCGAGGACCGTGCGTACACGGGATTGCTCGAGGTCGAGGTCGCCGAGAGCGTCGTCGCCGAGGTACCTTGGCTCATGGTCATTGAAAAAAAAGAGAGAGCTGTCGCGACCACGCCGAAGGTGAAGAAATGGACGAAAAGAGAAGCTTTTTTAGGGAGCTTTTTATTCCGGATGCCCTCGGGCCGGCCAGCTGGACCGAAGGAGAGAAGAGTTCAAGCGAGGACACGACCCCGCACGTGTGGCGTTGTGGGAGCGAATGAATGACTAGATCTGACTGGCGTATACGACGGGATGTCGCGTGTAATGATGTGGAGGGGAGTGGGGGAAGGAATTGGGACGACCGCGAGGAGGAACAAGAAAGATCGTGGCGTCGCGCGGGTCCACGACGTGGGGCCGCATCGACGCAAACACTACCATCCACATAATAGAGTCACAGACAGGGAGAAGAGCCCCCATGGTTGGCAATTGGACGAAGAGCTCTGCCAGTCAGCTGAAAGCGCAAAGTGAGATGGGCGGAGGCGGATGGATTGAGCCCAAAATGGATATTATCG
>JAADVC010000911.1:0-14252 GCA_023334575.1 Pythium volutum | reverse complement strand
TCCCTCTTCGAGATGGAGGCCTATTCGGAATTGTGAAAGGATTCACGGCATCTGCTGAAACACAAGTATCAGGTGACCTCCATGCCCATTTCGTTGTGTGGCTCCACGGACTACCAACGACCGGATCCGCGATGGAAGAAAAGCTGGCTCAAGATCCAGATTTCGCGGCTCGTTACTTGCGACTGGTCGACACAGTGTCAACGCTCAAGGTCCCTGGTTTGCAGTCTGCATGTCTAGATTGCGGAAACCAGCTGATGCCTCTACCAATTCCGCTGCGAGCGTACCAGCGCCAACCAAAAAATGGAGCTGGGCCGGTCCCGACGTCGCGCTGTTCAGCATGCAAACGAACCTACACGTCCCATGATCTGCTCGACGCCACGATTGCACGCGCTCAGGACGGTTTGGGGGACAAGGATTTTATCCTGTGTGTCGACCCTCCTGCACAGCAAACTGCCCAGTCCAATCAGGAGCTCGCAACTATACTCCGCGAAGTTCAGTCTCACTACTGGCAACACACGCCCTCATGTTTCAAGGTGAGTCCATTCCATGATACTACAATATTAATCTCTCGACTGACGCACATGTCCTTGGCTAGGTGACTAAAAAAACACCATCTGCTTTCGTTTGCCGATTCCTGAGACCCACTTCTCGCACGGCTGTTCCGATGCAACCACGACGTTCGATTCATTTTGAACGGATCCAGTAGAGACGTGGCGGCCTACATTTGCACATACGTCACGAAAGCGCAAAATCGTTTCGAGAACGACTTGCCGTTCCGTTTGGGCGCGATGGAGCGAGTCACAAGAAACATCGACATGAGAAATGGAGACGCCGAGCTAACTGACAAGGAGCGAGGCAATAAGATCCTCTCTGGGCTTATTTATGCGATGACCAATCGCCAAGAGATGCCGGCTTCCATGGCCGCGCTTCTAGTACTCCGCGGAAGTGCATTTTGGACTTCGCACCCCGTCGTCAGTTTGAATGTCGAGCTCCTTCTTTCAACTCTCGACAATATCGACGATAACCAAGACGACGAAGATGAGAAGTATCGATGCCCGTCGAAGGCATGGAGCGTCATTCTCCTGTTTACTACAAGACGAACGTCCTCCGCGCGTATTGGAATCGGCCAGTTAGCCTGGAAGACCTATGGCTTGTTCAAGTCATGGAACGTTTTACGTTCACTGGGGACAAGTGCAAGCCAAATCTACTTCAAAAAGTCGTGTGCTTGAGGGGCACCAAGCTGATCGACGTAGATGCCAACACGGACAAGAACGACCGCGAAAAGTACTACAGGATTCTGACGTCGCTCTTCAAGCCCCATCGTCAACACACTGCACTGCCAAACAACACATCCTTCGAGGACTGGTACAACAATTTCGTTCGCACGGGAAGTCGAGAAGTTGTCGAGCTTGCGCGCCACTACATCACCAACCTCCAAGATAGTTACCGTGCGGCTTCCGTCCCCGACACTCCATCGCCTGAGGAGCTTCTTCTTCTCAGCGTTCCGCGACCACTGGTTTGGTTGATTCATTCCCCGGCGGTGAAGAACTTGACGACTTGGCCGATGACTCGATTCCCCAGCACATGGATCTCATGGCCACAGTCCCTGATGCTTCATCTGAGCACCGCTTGGCACGTTACGATGACGAAATTGAGCGTGACCCAGTGTTGGCGGACTCGCTAGTCCACTTTGCCGATCTAGCATCTCGTCTGCAAATTTCTACACCCACGAACAATCTGGTGAACACAACGAAGGGCCACAATCGGGACAACAGCGTTTCTGCACTTGTTCACAACCATCCCGACGCGATTGGAAAAGTTGAACGAGTGTTTTGCTCCAGTTCCGTGGGCGGATTCAGCTACATTGCCACATTACGCCAAAGACAACCTGCCGCGTTTAGCCAAGATTTCGGAAGTGTCGCTCGCATTTGAGTTGAACCCTTGGCAGCACTACGCGTTTGAAACAGCAGCACGTCATGTTCTCTACGAATACCTCAAAGACATCGAGTCTGCAGCTGGTGAGCTATTTCCACGACCCGCACATCACTTCCTAAAACCTCACCTGGTCGCCTATATGGGTGGTGAAGCTGGCGCCGGCAAGTCAACTGTTATCCATGCATTGTTGGCATTCTCTCGCTCATGGGAGAGAGTGGGATCAATCGAGACACTCTCCTTTACCGGTATCGCTGCAATAAGTATCAACGGAAGAACCATTCACAGCTCACGCAATTTATCCGTCAACAGGAACGTCGACCGCGGCCCAAGTTCCGAAATGAAAGCCAAATTTGCCAGAGTTGTTCTCTCTGTCATCGACGAGATATCGATGACAGATCAGCGCCTGCTTGGCCGAGCGGATGCTGTCACAAGAAGAATGCGTGGCAACCGCCATGCCCCATGGGGAGGATGCCATGTTTTACTCTGCTGAGATTGGAAGCAGATCCCGCCCGTCGCCGGCACCCCTGGTACGTTTCATAACAACTTCACTCACCCATCCTTGTACTAATACAATACTTCGTTGACAGTATACAAGCCAAATCCAGGAAGCACCGACGCCGCCCAAGGCCACGAGTTGTACGCGAATATCAACTTCGTCGTATTTCTCGTCACGAACATGAGATCCAGAACTGACGCCATGTACACCGACATCCTCGGGCGAATGCGCTGGGGGAAACTTACCACGCAAGACATTGACATTCTCAATACGCGAGTTGGGGCCGATTGTGGTGACGTTGATCCGTCGATGGGCTTTTCAGGCCTGTGGTGGCAGCCACAAATTTGCTTCGTTGTGCCATCAACTACCGTACAACACTGGAAGCTGGACGAACCGGGCGCGTGCAGCTATTTGAAGCGGTTGCAAAGCCCTCTACCGCGTCTAGGCTCAATTTTGTCAAGTTTTGTGACTTTGACGACCACCTCACCAGCCGGATCCCGCTCAAGTTCTTGTACTTCATCGGTATGCCAGTCACGATCACCCATCGAGTGGCTCACCCAGAACTACATGATGTCGTCGCAAACGGAACACTTGGCCACATTAGCGACCACGAGCTCGCGAGCACTACGTACCAAGAATCGTCTGTTGATGGCGTTAGCCTCTTCACACACCAACTTCTACCAACACGAATCCTCGTCCGCGTCAAAGACTGCAGAGCCGTGCTGAAGCAAGGTTACCCACCCGGGGTTTTACCTCTCGAACCACTTCACACCCGCGTTGAAGTCGAAGTGCCTCGACCTACCAACGCAAACAAGAGGCAGCGCTCCGGTCCGGCCATGACCATTGATCAGTTTCCAATCGTGCCGGCGTTTGCTTGCACGCCTGAAAAACTCCAAGGGCAAACATGCAAAGATGGAACGTCATTTCTCAACTTCGGCGTGGTGACAAGCCACTCTCGCCACAAGCTCTCTATGTCGCGTTCTCAAGAACAGTTTCTCTGTCCAAGCTTACACTGACGCAACAGTTGTCGCACCTTGACGCACAGCTGTTCGCTCCAAGACCCTGCACAGTTCGCAAAATGCTGCGACTCCAGGACATGATCGCACCCCCGGATTATTTCGACTCAACGATCATCGAAGCCTACAAAACCTGGAGACTTTCGCAACGCCCATAAACATCGCTACGTGGATTCTACTAGTAATACCACGTTCGGCATTCAATACCATACTAATCGCTTCGAGATGCCCCGTGCGCGAAGCGCGCGCCCGAGTTTCTTTTCTTTTTGGACGTTTAGCGCACTTCAACTTTGTTAGTGAATCGTGCCCTCTGATTGGCTGATAATAAAGTAGGTGTGGTCCACCCAAGGATTCTTGCACGTGGATGCGGGCGCGAGACAACCAAAGCGACCAAGAGAGACAGACGGCGATGGCGACGAAGACAGCGGTGGTGGTGCCCTCGGGCTCGCTCTGGTGGAAGGTCGGCGCGGTCTCTGGCGCGGCTGCGATCATGCTTGGTGCGGTGCTATTCTATATGCCGTCGTTCTCTGAATCCACGTTGGGACCCTTTTTTTAACGACGAAACTCACCACGTTCCGCTATGTTTCTCATTCTCTCGACTGCCAATGAACAGGGGCCTTTGGCGCGCACGCGTTGAAGAGCAGGGTCAAGGACCCAAAGATGATCAAGAACTGGGAGACGGCGGCCCACTACCACGTGAGTGGACACTGTTGTGGAGCCTGCTTCCGCGTAGCATGAGATGTTCACTCATGTTCCCTCGATGGAAATTCGTAGCTCATCCACTCGGTGGCGCTGCTCGCGGTGCCGCTTTCGAAGCGCCCGGCCGTTTCTGGTGGACTGCTTGCGTCTGGCGCGCTGCTCTTCTCCGGAAGCCTCTACGCCATGGTGCTCACGGATCAGCGCAAGCTCGGCGCCATCACGGTACGTCCTGTGGGATGACCCTTCACGGCCATTTTCCTCTAACTCTTTCGTGACATGTCGCAGCCCATTGGTGGCGTGGCCATGATTGCTGGCTGGCTCGCGCTGCTCTTGTAGGATAGATCCTCAGGGTTAATTCAGGCACCAGGCATCACAACAGAAACGAGAAACCATTTACGAAAATGCCCATGGTTTGTGAAAGATTCTCTATGCCTAGCCACATTCCCTCAACCGTCGCGGATCTTCCGCTTCCAGAAACCTTCCATCGCCGCCCGACGGGTCGCCGCGACTCTCTACGTGACTCCTCAGTAGATCCGGACAAGGATATGCTCCAACGCCGCCCCCTCGTTATCACGCGCGCAGGCGATCGCGCAGGTGACCCTTCAAGGCAGCGCCCTTCAAGCCGTTCAGTTCGAGGGCGAGATCGAGGCCGCCTCATTGCCGCCGATCGCATCACAACTGCTTTCTGCCTCCATTCGCACTCGCCTCGACCCGCCGCTTTCACGTTTCCAGTCAAGCATGTGCCGCTGGGGGATCGGCGCGATCGTCATGGCGCTGCTTGTCGCGCCCGCGCTTGCAGCCTGTCCTAACAAGTGCTCGGGTCATGGGAGCTGCGGCAAGAACGACGTCTGCGCCTGCATGCAGAACTGGACGGGCGGCGACTGCTCCGGTCGCGTCTGTCCGTTCACGCGCGCGTGGCAGGACACGGCCGAGGCCGACAGCGACGCCCACTACTACGCCGAGTGCGGCAACCGCGGGCTCTGCGACCGCGACAAGGGCGTGTGTGATTGCGACGAGCCTTTTGCCGGCAGCGGCTGCCGCCGCCTCGGATGCCCCAGCGACTGCAGTGGCCACGGCACATGCGAGTTTATTGAAGAGCTCGCAGCCGACGGCTACTACAAGCGCGTGGGCGGCATGCTCGGCCGCAAGTACGAGTTGTGGGACCAAGAAAAGATCATGGGCTGCCGCTGCGACCCGGGCTTTGAAGGCCACAATTGCGCCCGCCGCGTATGCCCCAAAGGTGACGACCCACTCACGACCGCCGTAAGCGGCGTCGACACGACCGAGATGATCCAGATCATTGACATTAGCGTGCTCACTGCGACGAAGGGCTTCATGACGTACCACGACCCGTACGGCAATGCGTGGACCACGGACCGCATCGACTTTGGGGAATCGGCCGTGGTCAACGCCGTGACTGTGTACTATGCCTGCCGCAACATCCAGACGGCGCTGCGTCGACTGCCAAACAACGTGCTCAACTCGGTCGATGTGACCTCGGTCACGGGCTACACGAAGATCACGCGCCCCACGCGGACATCGTCGTCGGGCACACTGGCGACGGCGGTCGCTGCCGTTGCAGCCCCGCGAATGCTGTGCCAAGTTACATTCAAGTCCGAGCCTGGCACGACCGGCTTGCAGAACCTACTCGAGTGCGACGTGTCGGATCACGACGCCACTGGCCAGCGTCCCGTGTCCGCGGGAGGCGTGTCGACGTGCGACGTGGTCGAGCACAGCCCGCTCCCCGACCGTCCACTCAGCGAGCTCGCCGAGTGTTCGAACCGCGGCGTGTGTGACGCCGCCAATGGAGTGTGCAAGTGTTTTGCCGGCCACATGGGCCTTGCGTGCCAGACGCAGGAGGCGCTGGTCTAAGCCAAGCGGTCATGCAGCTGAGTGCTGGCTGGACGAGATGGAAAAGAGCAAGGCAGAATTGTCACCACCTGCACTCATCTGAGCATATCCCTCGACGCGAAACGGGAACAAAGAAGAAAACAGCGAATAAACAACCAAAACAGATATTGCATTTGCGCCCACGCTACTAGTTGTTTGACGCCTCGACACCGATGGATGTCACTTCATGCACCAGAGAAAACGCCACGTCAGCACCCCAGAGCGACTCCTCTCACGACCTACTGTACGAAGCATGCGCACCTCGAAAGTGGGCACATCCGTGAGCAAGAGAAGAGGATTTTGTCACCGCTGCAATTCGCTCGTCGCCCTACGTGATAAACCATAGCAATAGAGAAGTTAGCAGTGCACTACGCATCCAACACGAGATAGAAAACCAATTCGACACACCTCCCACGCCAGCGAGAGACGATTCGTGATCGCGTGGGACCAACTTTCACCTACAGAATTACCAAATGAGACACACAAGCCGCATGCCAGTAATGCAAAACCTGCTCACCAAGAGTGGGGATGTCCGCCGTCCCACCACGATTCGTGTTCCCTGGTCGAGAAGTGACTTGGTTGATCAGAAGAACCTGAGGGAAACAGAACACAAGTCAGCTCTTTTCGAGATCGGCCGAGCCGTGCCATAGAGTACCGAAACATTATAGTCGATCACTAATCGATGCATCAAGCCAGCGACAGTATCGAGTGCGCGGGTTCGTTGGCTGAACTCTTCAAAACCATGGCGAAAGTGGAAGGCAACACTGTCGACGACGAGCATTTGGATCTGGTCGACGAAAAAAAGACATACAAATGAGCGAATGCTCGTAAGTACGTGGGTGCTGGTTCGAGTATACACAGAGCGACTCAACTCCCACCTCTGACCGCAAGTGTAGTAGCTCTGGAAGTGCGTTCATGACTTCCATTTGCTCCACGAAATCGTGGGCACGAAAATAGACGATTCCTCTCAGCAGTTCATCTCGATCCTGGCCATATTACAATAGACGGGTTCCCATGGAGACATTAGTACTGCTTCTTTAACTTGGCAAGTCACAACAAAATGACGCACCACACCCCGCGCCCTCAGATCCGGGCGGCGCTCCACGAGGGCCTCGGCTATTGCCGCTAATCGGTCCACGACGAAGCCGCCCTCGGTATCTGGTGCGACAGGAAGAGTCAGCTTGCTAATACCCATTCATGCATGTCCAACGCGACTCACCAACGTATACCACCGCAAAACGCGTCGTTGAGTTTGTGGCGAACTGGCATTGCGCGGCAATACACATGTGCAGTCTTCCAAACGACAGAGTGGTGAGCCAAAACGTAGGCGGAAACGGCGGCGACGACATCCCCACACGCACCCGATTTGTGTCTTACCCGACCCAGGCACTCCACCTGAGTTATAGAGTAGCAAATACCAAGAGTGAAGTGAGGGGCACACCTGTACAGGGCCCTGAGGTACTGTGATGACGCACACAGCTCAGTCAGTTCGCCTCTGGCGAAGCCTCCGCCGAGGATGTGGTCGAGTTCAGGGACCAGCGTGCTGATTGGCAAGAGCCGTTCTTGTTCCTGTGCATCGTATTGACAGCGTCACGTCATCGAGAAATAAGTATCGTTATGTTGACGGTGGTGTGATATTACCTGCAGTAGATCAAGCGCCGTGATCGGTTGCGGCCCTTGTCCCGTCGCCGGCGGACTAACCAGCTCGATAACGCGGGCGGCATCAACAACCGCGATCGCAGCCTCTGTGGCAGCAGCACACCAAATAGCACCGCACGCGCAGTGAGATGCCTGTAGTTTATGCGGCGACTATTCCGATTGGAAGGGTACCATTCGACAGCTCGCGAGCTGTCAGCCCAATGACGTCGGCCTTGTACCGAAAGCCAGTCTTCAGCAACGCCGCTGCAGCGATAGGTTAGTCCATTCGTTCGACCGTGCCTTAAAGTGCAATGCGATTAATTGGCATGTACCCAACACGGACGGCGCGAGCCCACAGGCCGCAAGATCCACGTCGCCGCCGCTACTTGGCGCCGCCATCTTGCTTTCTCGCGTGATGTTGGCGCGAACAAATATCAACTACCGCTGTGATTGGCTGGAATCCTGATTTGATTTGTGAAATTCATTATTGGTTGAAAACAAATAATCAGCCACTTTGATTGGCTGATTATGTGAGCTCTTTTTCCGGCCCGTCATTTTGCGTGCGGTGGGGGCTGCGCCTTGGAAAATCCTTCGGCACCCTTGGAACGCTCTCTCTCAAAATGGCGCTGCGTCTCAGTCTCCAGCGCGCGCTGCGTGCGTCCGCCGGCTCTCGCCGCGGGTCAGCCCGTGCCTTCAGCTTGCTCCAGCACGCCGCCGACAAGTTCACTGTGGTGCGTTGCGCTCTGCTACATACTGAATCTTTCGCGCAGCTTCGGCCGTCTGACGCGTCAACGGTGTGTGTGTTTCTTTCCGTGACAGCAACTACCAGAGGAGCACGACGGTCTCAACATTGAGTTCAACTGGTCGCTGGCCGAGGATGACGTCACGCCGCGCGGCGACGCCTACCAGAACCTGCGCTGGGCCAAGCTCGCCGAGTTTGCCAAGGACGCCAAGCCAGGTGAGCTCGTCGGTAGTAATAAACGAAGCAGCAAGAAGCCAACGTCCACTGATGAATCCCGTGATTGTATTTGCAGCTGGCAAGGCCGTCACCGTGAAGGAGGTCGACGTGGATGTGCCGTTTGGCGAGTACGAGTCCATCTTCGAAAAAGTGATGAAATGACTGTTGGCGCATTATAAGATGAGGGGAATCTAATTGGAGACTACTGTTGCATAGGTGACCGACTACCTCTCAGTCCAGGCCAACATTTTCGCGCAGGACGGTGCCGTCGGTTCGTTCAAGGACAGCCGCACCCGCGTGCGTGTGATCACCGATTCGCCGGTCGTTGCACTCTTTGCGCAGAGCTTGCTGGTTCGTGTGCCGAGCAAGGACCCGCACGTCGCTCGTCCAATTGTCGTGTACGTCGTGAGCGAGGGTGAATTCAAGGGCGCCGAGCCGAGCGCGTACCTTCTCGTGGACAAGAATGAGGATGAAATCTACGCCAAGGTCATCGTCACTGGCGCTGCCGATTTGAACTCGATCCAAACCGCGATCGGTCTCGCCAAGAAAAAGCTCATGGAGCACACGGAGGCGGACTCGCTTGTGCTGCCCGGAGACGTGCTCCTCAACGGTGACAAGTCGGCACTGGTCTTTAACGCGAGCGGTACGAACAACTATACAATGGTCGAGGCAGTCACATGGAATCCGCGTTCTCATCCATCTCCCACTTTTATTCTGTAGCTACTTTGCGCGCCAACAGTGTCAACGCGGGCTCGCTGTACGCGGCACACCTCAACATTTGGAACTCGGCAGGTCTCACGTCGCTCTTTGGCGGCGCCATCGTGGACGCGGCCAAGATCCAGAAAAAGCAGGTTGTCGCGACCGAGAAGGGTGCGGCCGTGTATGTGCCGTGCAACAACTTGGTTGACGCACCAAAGGCGGCCTTGTTTGTGACCAAGGGCTCGGGCGTCAAGCCGATCTCTGTTGCCGAGGCCTCGGCGCTGCTTAAGGCGGTCGACGCGACCGTCGATGTCGAGAAGTTTGAGGCGCTACTCAAGGTTAGTTTGTTTTTCTCGTTTATTCTTGTTGTCGACAAGTCTAATTCACTCGTGATTGCTCTGCCCATCTTGTAGCAAGCGGACACCAAGATTTTCACGGTTGGTACCGATGCGGACATCAGCGCGGCCCTCACCAAGTTGTAAATGAGCCTCACGTAAAATCCGACTCCGACTACTGGTCTTTGAAAGTTCGTCGTGTGGTCGGGATGGCAAATGCACTTCAGGTTATTGTTCTGAATCGATTGATGCTTCCAGTCGCTGGTTGGCTCATCCAAGTGAACCGATTGCAACTCTGCATGCAAACTCCAACTTTCTTTCATGTTTATCGTGAACTGTTTTGGCCATAGACCAAACATTTCAAGCAAGGCGTCACCAAAATGCAGAGCTCAACTCCTACTCCTCTTAATACGACTTGCGATCGCGGTAGCGATTCATATCTTCGTCGGGCGTGCGCTTCTTCAAGTCTTCCTTAATCTCTTCCGGGGACTTGGTCGACAAATCGCGCTTGTTGTCGGGCATCTTGTCCTTGACCTTGCCCGTCCACTTTTCCGTCTTCTCCTTGACCATGTGGGTCAGATCGTCGGCCGTCTCCTTGACGCGCTCAGTCACATCCTCTGCAGCGGCCTTGACGCGCTCGCCCAAATTTTCGGCCTTGCGGTTGGTACGGTGCTTCATGTTCTCGCTCGACTCCTTCCAATCATCGGCCTTCTCGACTGTGCGGTCCTTCATGCGTTCCTTCGTGTCGTGGGCACGCTCCTTCATCTCCTCTTTCGTCTCCCGGCCACGCTCGCGCCAATCGTCGACCGTGCGGTTGGCGCGTTCCTTAAGCTCCTCCTTGGTCTCGTGGGCGCGCTCGCTCCAGTTTTCGGCCGTAAGGTTGGCACGGTCCTTGGCGTTCTTCTTGGTCTCGTGACCGCGATCACGCCACTCGTTGGCCGTCTCGCTCGCGCGCTGCTTCGTGTTGTCCCACGTGCCGTTCCAATGGTCGCCTGTGCGACCGCCGCGGTCGCTGTACTCGTCAATGGCGCCGCGTGCGCGGTCACTCCACTCGTCTTCCTTCTCGCGGCCTTGCTGCTTCCACTGCTCCTTCTTCTCGTGCATTTCGTTGCGCTTCTTCTGGGCCTCGCCCTTGAGGTTGCCGTGCGACTGGCCAACAATGTCGCGCGCGCGGTCCATCCAGCTGTGCTCGTCACTGCTGCCGTGCTCCATTTCCTCGCGCTTCTTCATGACATCCTGTTGTCCCAGGAACCAGAATCAGTGAGGAAATGACTTCCTTCCAGTCACAGTTTCCTTCATCCCACCTGCACGCAGCGGCGGAACGCATTGACGTCCTGGTCGCAGTTGGCGCGTTCGAAGGACCCGCCCCAGAGACGGTGGAACCAGTCGCCGTAGCACGCCTTCACGCGCTCCTTGTACTCGGCACACTCCTTGTAATCGCTCATGCTTCAGCTCGCTGCAGATCCGCGAATGAGCAGAAGCAATGACAGTGTCATGGTGGCAGGCCAAGCAAATGAATCCCTTTCGCATTCGCGCCGCTGCGATCCGAGGTGATGTTGAAGTGATGAGGAGACGTGGAAAACCTATAACCGGTATAAAATCATATACGGATGGGGCCGCCGAATGTTTGTTTCGCCTCTGATCATGCATACACATTTCATAACTGATCGCTGGAATTTCATGCGTCTGCGGTTGCGGCAGTTGCCCGTCCTCCCCCTCCGAATTCTTGGATCCAAGAGCGCATCATGCCCAAATGCTTTCTGCGAGGCGACGTCCCATGTCTCGTGCGCAATTCCCACATCTGATGTCCAAGTTTACTTTAGTTAACGCCAAAGTGGCGGGTTGTTCAGCCACGGGTTTGTTGGGTGTTCCGACCCGTGTGACGCAAGTGCCTCTGTGCCAGCCATATGGCGATCAGTCCCCGAAATAAGGTTTTACGTTGCAAAACCTCATATTAGTGTCTCAAAACCCGGTGGGATCTAGCTGCCTTCTCTCTCTCTCTCTCCCATACTGCAACCTCCCCCCCTTGTTGGCGCTTCTTTTTTTCGGCCTGGCGACAGTGTGACTCTGTGCGTGTGTGTGTGGGTTGAGCAGCTTTTCTTTCCTCTCTCTCTCTCTCTCTCTCCATCTTCTCAATCTCGTCGTCTGGCCGCGCGCTCGTCCCCCTCCCGTCGAGCGCCCTTCTCCTGTCGCTCTCTGCTGTGCGTCGATCGATCGAGACCTCAACCTTCTCGTCCCGCGCCGGTCCAGTGTCCGTCCGCTTGAGAAAACTCGGTCGAGTGGGTCGTGGCCATCCACCCAACAAGAAGACCCCACCGTGGCTGACCAGCTCGAGTACGACACGACACGCGCACCATGGCGCCTGTTGGTAGCAGTCTTCGCAGTATCATGCGCGGCAACTCGGCACAGTCCAACAACACAGACGGCTCGCGCTTCTCGGAAGACAGTGATATCCAAATGCAGGGGTGGATGAAAAAGCAAAAGGAGACGCTGCGGTCGTGGCCGCGGCGCTACTTCACGCTCAGCGGTAAGGTGCTGACGTACTACGATAGTGAAGACACATCGCGCTCGCCGCGCGGCGTACTCGAGTTTAGCGACGTGTCGCCGCTCACGACGGAACACAATGGACTCGTGCTGCATCTTGCTGGTGGGAAAGAAGTGCGGCTCGTGGCCGACACGCACGTTGCCTACACGGCCTGGATGGCTGTGCTTTCAGCTGCCGTCAAGAACCCGCGAACGACCAAGAGCCGCATGTACAAGGAAGGCTGGGCCCACTGTCTTACGGATGACGACGTCTGGACGAGATACTTTATCGTTGTGACCAAGGACAGCTTTAGCTGCTACGACTCGGAGGAGGAAGACTCAGAACTCGCACTCTCGGGACTGTTGCGATCCGTCGCGGAATGGGACGGCAAGCGGTATGGTCTCGTGCTCGGTCTCAATCGAAGCCGCAAGATTCAAGTGTGTTTTGACTCGGCAGAAGAAAAGATGACGTGGTTCCTCACGCTCGAGTTCGCTGTCGCGTACGGCAACCAGCGTATGAAGAAGGAATCATCTTCGGCCATGAAGATTGACGCAAATCCAGCTGCTAAGGCGGACGCCAAAGGTGCTAGTGCAGCAGCAGCAGACGGCGACGACGGCGTCTGGATCTAGCCAGGTTTTGCGGCCACGCGTGCGATTTCTATCTAATCGTGTATACTCTCGCGCGCTGCACAGAGCCATCGCAATCTTGAGCGTGGGCTCCGTATTCTCCGCGGTGTTTCAACGACTTTCTCTCCTGTGCGGCGGGTCGCTGTTGTCTTTCTTTCGACGAAACGCGCGCTCCGCGGTGTCGTTCCTGTGTTTTTACGGTACCGGTAGTATTAAAAAAAGTGAATATAATGGAGAAAACAAGCAACAACTCGGTCCATCTTTGTTCGCGCATCCGCTAATCATTCCGCCCTTGCGCATTTCCGGCGCAGCGATCGTCCATCCATCGCAACTCAGCGGCGCGCAATTTGACTCCGAATAAGAGACCGTATGCTCGTCAATGGATAACCTCATTAGTGGGGTTAAACCCATACTACATAGTATTCTCTGTCACTTCTGCAAAGGAAACTCACGAGAGAAATTCGAGAAAGTGGCGAGTTGAGATTCCCTGGCTGAGATGATGCCGCTGCCCATGGAGGCTGCGTGCCAACTGCAGGTTGGTCGCATGATGTCCATGGAAGATCGATGCGGCGGACTGCAAGGAGAGAGAGCTCTCGTCCTAGTGGCGGGTGCGGCCGCGCGCATGCAGGAGAAAATGGAGTGGAGATTCCCATTGCCCGAGAAGATCGAGTTTGAGTGGAGATTCCAGTTGCCGTTCCCCGTGGAGACTCCGTCCCTGGTCGAGATCTTCACGCGCCAATGGACGGTACGCTGCATCATCTAGTCAATCACTGTGCGATCGTGACGGGTTCTCACATGTCGACTTCGTGTAGCTTTTGTTGCAGTGGTGGAATCCGCCGAAGGAAGATCAAGGCCTGAGCGTCAGCACACCAGCTTCAATGGCAACACCCACTGCAGTCGCCATCCACGACGAAAGTGGCCGCATTCGGGTCGATATTGCCGACGAGGAATACATCAACCTCGCACTGATCCAGACACCGCGTCGCGCGCTCCTTGAGAGAGAATACAGAGCGGAATATTCAGCCATCGATGCGACAGCCAACAACGTGCCGATCATTAGCATCTGCATCATGATTGTCGGCACGCGCGGTGACGTGCAGCCCTTCATCGGCATCGCCAAGCGCCTCCAGCAGGACGGTCATCGCGTGCGGCTCGCCACCCACGCCGTGTACCGAGACTTTGTGACCGAGCACGGCGTCGAGTTCTACCCGCTTGGTGGAGACCCGAAAGAATTGGCGGCGTACATGGTCAAGACCGGCGGCCATCTCATCCCGTTCAACTACGAGATGATCACGAAGGACGTGCCGCGCAACATGCAGATGATCGACGAGATCCTCAACAGCACGTGGCCAGCGGTATCAGCAGCCGACCCAGACGCACTGGGCGAGGGCATGCCGGGCAAGCCGTTCCAGGCGCAAGCCATCATCTCCAACCCC
>JAADVC010000910.1:0-14256 GCA_023334575.1 Pythium volutum | reverse complement strand
TTTGGCATAATCGCACCATATATGGCCATAAACCATCCATTTCTACCCAATCTACCATTTTCGGTATCTGTTTGGGATATAAACTTGGTTTCTTACGTGACGTATTTTTGCATCTTGAAGCACGTGGATGAGCTGATTGGTCAGAATCGAATCGAATATGGGACGGAGTTCTTTGCGCCTCCTCTCGCTTCCGCTTCGCCCGTGGCGCGCGGCCGTCGCTCGCGCTAGTACAAAGAAAAAAGACTGGTGGTGACCTCTGCTCCTCCATCATCCAACGCGAAGTGAAACAGAATCCAACAATCTCGAAAGGACACTCACGTAAATATCATTGAGTGTGAAATAGCACAGAAGACGATGGGACTCACACGGCGCCAAACCAGCGAGGCCAGCAGCACGGCCAGCACAGCGCCGCCCGCGACGCCACTGGCACTTCCACACTGCGGCTCCCTCGCGACCATGGACGTACCGTGGTCACCCGCAATGAGCCGCGCCGGCGTGCGCGTCGACGACGACGACGACGACTTTCTAGGATTTCAGGAAATTGAAGACACGGAAGACGACACGATAGCAGACGACGACCGCGACCACGATCAAGAGCTCGGCGAGTTTGTGTGCTACGGCGACCGCATTTGCTTGCTCTGCGACGGCCAGTTGCTCGCACTCACGCGGAAATTTAATCTCTCGTACCAACAAATGGCGCTACTCGCAACCGCGACGATCGTGAGCGGCGGTCTGCTGGGCGTCGCAAGCTTGCTCATTTGGAAAAAGGGCTTGCTGCGCAAGCGGTACGCGGCGCTGCTCTCGGACCTCATTTATGCCAATACCAATTCAAGCACACATTCGAATTCGAATAGTGACGCCAACGAACAGCTCCAGAACGAGAACACAAATACGTCGGCCAAAGAACATTCTATGCTGGACCAGAACCAAACTGCGCCCACGACCACACTGAAAAAGGACAAGGCACGGGCCGTGACCTTCCGGATTTTCGAATACGATCCAGAGAACCATTCGATCCAGTACCGCAGCTTAGGACAGCCCGTCCAGTTTGGCGCGCCCATCATTGTCGCCCACGCGGCGTCGCGCCGCGCGATCCGGTACAAGCCGCACCACGGCGCCGTGACCATTAGCCGTCCGCCACGGAATGCGCATTTCCGCAAAGACATCAAAGAGACCCTCGCGCATATCGATGCGTCTCTTCAAGCCAAGGCCGATCAAAACGCCTCGTCTCACAAGCAGCCGCATACCGGCAACCAGCACAAGACGCGACCCAAGTCGCTCACGACCACGCTCTTCCAGCGCGTGCTCGGTGGCGACCGAGTGGCAGCGGCCGCCAGTGACAAGGACCAGGACAAACGCAAGACACTCACGACCGCCGCGCCACCGCCGCCGGCAGCCCTTGGGAAGCTCCGTTCGACCGTGTGGTCGGACCCAACGCCCTCGAATAATGAGGTATTGCTGCGTCGCCGCGCGTCGCAGCCGCCGCAATTCCGTGACGTCGCCACGCCGCCGCAGCCAGCACGCAAGAAGAATCTCATGCGCTCGATCTCGGCGTCGTGTCTCTCGCTCGTGCGCAACCTCAACGACTCGGTGCAGCACGAAAAGGACCACCACGCACTCCACAAGCAAAAGCGGCTCTTGCTCAAAGACCTGCCCAACATGGCGTTTCCAGAACGCGACGGCAAGTACTTTGTCGCTCGCCTCCAGGCGCCCGTGACGCCGCTGTTTCGCAGTGCGAGCATGGACCATCCCATGGTGCCGCCCGTCGAGCCGCCGATGCTGCTCCGCTGGGGCGCGCCCATGCAACTCGTCGCCGACTACAACGGCAGTCCGTGCGGCTTCCACTCGCGCGAGTACTACCGCGACGCGCAGCAATACATGAGCACAGAGGGCACGCAGTGCTCGCCAGCGACCATGATCCCAATCCCCGAGAGTGGCAACCTCCAAGCGATCGCAAAGGAATCCGTGCGGCGTGTCGCCCACTTGGAAAAGCGCCAAGTCACGCTGCGTGTTGGCACATATAATGTGTGGATGATGCCACGCAAGATTAGCATGTTTGCGAGCGTGTCGCCGAAAAAGAATACGCGCGCCAAGCTCATTGCCGACGTGCTGCCGCCCTGCGATCTCTGGGTCTTTACCGAGTGCTTTGACCACCGCGCACGCAGCGTGCTGCTCGACAAGCTCAAGCAGTCGGGCGCGTACTACTTTAACTCGCCGACCGTCGGCCACAAGCGGCGCGGACCCGACGGACGGTACTTGGACAAACTCCTAAACGGCGGCGTCGTGCTCGCGAGCAAGTACCCGATCTTGAGCGTCAAGATCAAGCTCTTTCGCGAGGCCAGCGCCGGCTCGGACCGGTTTGCCGACAAGGGCGTGCTGTACTGCAAGATCCTCAAGGACGGACTGCTCGTGCACGTGTTTTCGACCCATTTGCAGGCCTGGAACGATCCGCTTTCACGCGCGGCGCGGCGTCAGCAGCTCGCGATCATTGCCGAGCTCATGGAGTCCATGGGCATTGACGAGACGGTCGATTGCGTGCTTTATGTGGGTGATCTCAACGTCAACAAGTGGCTCAACAAGGAGAATGGCGAGTACGACGAAATGCTCGCGCTGCTCGACGCGAGGGACTCGGGCTCACCGCCAAACCCCATCAACGCGACGGCAAAAAGGGATTTTAAGCGGCAGCAGCAGTTTTCGTTTGACGGTCGGCTCAATCCGCTCGCGTGTGACGGGCCAAGTTCCGATGGCAGCTTGGAATTGCTGGATTATGTGCTGTTTTCCAAGTCGCATCGCCAGCCGTCGCAGGCCGTGAGCTATGTGCAACCGATCTTTGCGACGACGCCGTGGGTCTGGAAAAAGCAACCGCAATTCCACCTCTCGGACCATTTCCCCGTCATTAGCGAACTCACATTTGACATGTGGAAAGCGTAAACTATCCAAAACTGTATTTGTATCGAAATGGAAACATGTTCTTTGACTGGAGCCTTCTGCTCTTCATTCTCTATGTGCACGTGCGGTTCGTGAGAAAAAAGCGCATGCCGTCTTCGACTGTGACGTCGGTCGTGTCAATCTCGATCTGCACTTGCTCCTTACGGTCGGCCATGGGTTTAAACGCCGTGATCGCTGCGTTCACGCGAAACGTCGTCGCCGTCTTGCCGCACGGCGTCCACACGACACTGCTCACGCCCACTTTGTTGGTGATCTCGACGGGCTCGTCGGCACCCGGGGACCAGAGCCGCTTGAACGTAGGGCCCGTCGTGCCCGCGAAAAAGTACGACACTTGGAGATCGGCATAGGCACCCGGCGTGCGCGGCACGTAACTGTAGCCGCGGTAGTCGACGCGGTAGACGCCAATCGAAATGCCCGGTTGCAGCGTCACGGGCACGGCGAGATTGCAGGCGCGGCGGTCGCGGTTTGCCTGTGGGGTCGTCTGTGCGGCAAATTCGGAAAAGAGAATGGAGACGGTCTGGCCGTCGCGGGACGGCACGACTTGGAGCGAGTCAGCCGGGCAGCCCGAGCCAAAGAACGTTGGCGAGCCCAGTTCAAACACGGGGCTTGGAGGCGTTGGCTTGGGCGTACTAGGACACGGTGTTGGTCGTGGCGAGGCAGGCGTCGTCGGTGCTGGAGGCGGTGCCGTGGTGGTCGTGACGGCATCGCTGATTGTGAGCAAGAGCAGACTTGCGAGAAAGAAGATGGAGGACGAAAGCGAGGCCATCGTGGTGAAGAGAGGGAGTGAAGAAGTACAACCCGAGCGAACGCGGTCTTGTGGGGAGAGCAACAAAGCACAAGTGAGAGATAGGGGACACGTCGTCTCCTCTGCTTTGGAGGCATATACGTAGTAGTCGTCGTCTAGTCATTCCACCAGCCGCGCATCCAAAAGAGCCGATCCAAAAGATCCGGGGGCAACGACTGATACATTCAGCGTTCAGCGTGCTGCTGGAACATGCGGTTCGCTTTCCGTATCGGGATCTGCCGCTTCCTGAACATGTTAGTGTCGACTACACAGACATCATCCCATACTCCACGCTTTCTCGCCACGTTCCAGGCACACGACTCTCAGCATCACGCAAACATTCTGGCAGAGAGTATACCATAATAGAGAGAGAAGCTAGATCTATTCCTGACCCAAGTAAATTCCAGTCAATGGGCCTTGCGCAGAATCCGCTGGCGGTAAAAGTTGTCGACCAGCGCGCGGTCGTTACTGGTCGTAAAGTCGGCGCGGCGGCGCTGAAACTCTTGATGGAGCTGGACCGTCTTGCGCAAGTACACGAGCGCGGCAACGCCGACATTCTGGAGCTCGTCGTTCGCGAGTTGGACGGCAATGTCGGCCTCGTCGCGTAGAATCTTGTGGGCACGACGGAAGCGGCCTTCGCGCATGGCGTTGTAGGCCAAATTGACGCGGCACTTGCTCTTGAGGATCGGATCGCCGAGCGCATCGGCCAGTGAGATCTGGAGCCGCGCCATGTGCTTGGCCTGTGCGAGATGGAGACATAGGAAATGGCCGCCGCCGAGCGTGGAAATATAGGCGTTGGCCGTGACCAGCGCGACGACGCCGTGCGTGAACGTGACGGCGCGTCGCGCCGACGCGAGGCTCAGCGGAAGCAGCGGCTGCGGACGATACGCAATCAATGCTAACGCTGTGGCCGGTTCTGTAGTCGACGATGGGACCAGAAGATCGTACATGCCAACGCGGTGGCTCGCCCAGTCGCTTGCTGGTGGTGGTGAGCTGCTGGTACGTCCAGTGGCACGAGTGGAGAGCCACTGGATGAGCGCTCGCCACGCGTGGGGCAGCGCGCGGCGGCCGCGGTCGCTCCCAAGAAACTGGAGATACGAAAAGACGTCGGCGTCGCGCACGCTCACGCTCAGCGTTTTGGCTTTGAGAGACCGCGATTTCGAGAGGCGCTTGCGCAGACGCTTGGCGTAGCGTGTCTCTTTGCCCGGTGCTTCAAACGCCGGTACAGCGCGCGCAATCGCGACCGCGATAGGCGTCCCCATTTGATCCATTTTAGTATTCTTTCTTGGCGCTTCTGGAAAATGGCCATCGGACATGGGCGGCTTCCAGGTTACGCTACCTCCGATATAGAATACTTCATATCGTATACCACAGGATAGGGTGATTACTCTTGGTTACGTTATAGTACGGGTACACTGTACCCATCGGGAGCTACTCGGCCGCCTAAAATGGCTTCACTTTTCTGGACGAGGAAAGGATGCAGTGGCGAAAGGACCATGGCGCGGCCGTGTCCATGACGCCCACGCTGCCGCGTCTCGCCACGCCTCCGGCCGCACACGCGACGACACTGCCGCGTCAACGCAGTTCTGCATATCTCTCCTTGTCTAGCAATAACGTTAGTTCCGACACTGCGGACAGCGAATCCGTACTTTCTAGCTCGGCGTCGAAATCGCCGTGGATCGAGCGGTACAAGCGTGAGGCCAAGAGCGAGTTCATCCACCAGGACGTTTGCTCTCTACTCCACCGTTTTGAAAACTTGGACACTCTCCCGATCTGCGCGCGCAAGCCGCTGAACGCGACGCTGCTGGCCAAGCACGCGGCGTCTTCCCCGTTTGCCGGCCTCGCCGACGACCCACTCGACCAGACGGCGCCAACAGCAGTGGAGAGCTCCACCGCCTCAGCAGAGCAGAATACGACAGGCAGCGCAACGCGCCTACTAGACACGGACGGCCACGACGAGCACGTGCGCCGCGGCGATGGTGTGGTCGCGATCCCGGGCATCAGCGCCGCGCGTTTGCGGCGCCAAGCGACCAAGCTCATGATCCAGCGCCAAGCCAAGACGCAGCTCGCGGCCGAGCAGCACAAGCGCCAGCAATTCGCATCGCAAATCGTGCCGACACGGTTTCTCTTTGATTCGACGCGCTGGCCACGCGCGACGCGGTGCGACTATTGCCAGCTCGCCGGCGGCGACCTCGAGTGTGCGACCTGCAATCTCATTGCCCACGCGCAGTGCTTCCTCGCGGCCTACGACTCGACGCTGCGCAAGGCCAAGGGCGCCTTCATCGTGCCCACGCGTTTTTCGTGGCTGTGTCGCGACTGCCAGTCGTCTTTGCAAAGCGAGTACGACGATCGCGCCAAGAAAGCGAGAAGCGACTACATTACCAACCAGAAAAATGTGTTTGGCAAGGTCGTCAAGGCCTACGTGCGCATGACACGGGACGCACTCACGTTCAAAAAAAAGAAAGACGCCATCATCAAGATCCAGGCGATCTTGAGGGGTCGTCTCGCACGCGTGCGGTTCGATCGTCTGCAGCGCATGCGGCTCAAGCCGTACGCCGTCCACGGGATCACGCTCCACGGGTTTTCCCGTCGCGGCAGCAGCAGTCTTGGTTTGGAACTTCCACTTGAGGACGGCGGACCCGAGGAGCTACGGCTCGCAAATGGCTTCACGTGCAATCCGTACGTGTACGTGACGATCGTGGACGGCGACGACGACGACGTGCAGCTCTTTTGCTTTGAAACGAGCGTCGCGCGCAAGGGCGTCTCGGTGCTTGACCACGACCTCGTGTGGAAACACGACCAGCTCTTTGTGCCCGGGGTCAATGGCAACGTGACGTTTTGCTTCACCGTACTCAGCAAGAATGGGCCGAATAACTTTGTGCTCGGCCAGGCCGTGCTGCGGCTACGCGATTCAGACACAGTGTGGCAAAGCGGCGCGTGCGTCGGGCTGCCGCTGTCGCAAGAGGTCGAGATTTTCCCACGCACGGCGCAGCGGCAGCCGCTGCGGCTCGCCGATGCAGCACCAAGCGTGAGCGTGCTCGCGACAACGCGCCGGCTTTCGAAGCAGCAAACGACGCTGCTGGATCCCGTCTTTGCCAACGGATCGAGTGCCGCACTCACGCTGAGTGTAATCGTGCAGCCGTTCAGCGACGTGCAGTCGCACTGCGGCTACATGCTCACGAAAACCGTGCTCGACAGTTTCCAGACGAGCCAGCGCTGGTGCGTACTGGCCGACGGACTGCTGCGTATCTATCGCCACTATGGCGTCACGCTCGCGACCGAGACGGTCGACATGGCCCACACGATTGAGATTTCGTTGGTCGAGACCAAGAACGTCCACCGCCAGGAAGAGTGGATCGCCATGGAGCACATGACGCGGCTCTACATTTTCCAATGCGAACGCAGCCGCGCTGCGACCAAGCAGTGGCTCAAAAAACTGCAGGCCGCAGCGCGGTGTGGGACTACTACTACTAGTAGCCTCGGCGTCGTACCAGTGAACGAACCGTCCTGAGTCATAGCGAGAGACACGCAAAGACGAGGGGATCCATGATAGGCATTTTTGTTAGAACATACATACAAGCACCAAACCTGGCGGGGGTCGCTTTGCGTGGCGCTGTTCGCTCGCTGATTTTCCCTTTTTTCTTCTTCTTGCGTCTTGGGGGCATTTTTATATGGGCGCGAAATGGAGCGAGTTCGTACCCAGTTCCGTCGCGAGCTTTTCAAACATGGCGTCGTCGTACACGACCTCTTCTTCGGGCACGCCGTACTGCCCATGGTGGTGCGGCGACGGATCGTGGTGGCCTCCCTATAACATCAACAACTACTAATCAGTATCCATAGTCTCATCACCAAAAGGAGCTCATTCCCAGTAACGTACATGAGGTGCGAGCGGAATGGGTTCAGGCAGCATGCCCGGGTGCTTGGGGTAATTGTCCCAAAACGACGCCGGCGGCGGGTTCTCGCCCAGGCGCGCAAACCCATCGTCCGCCGCGGTCCCAACGTCCCACGTATTGCCGCTCGCCTCGTCGTCGCCACGGTGGTGGTGGTGGCCATTCGGTGGCGACTCGCTCTGGTGGGCATGGTAATTGTCGTACCCGTACGACGCCGTCGGCTGATGCACATTGAAATCGTACGGCGACGGATCCAAGCCGGCGGCCGCGGCCGTGAGCTGCGACGTAAACGACATGGACGAACTACTAGAGCCTGGGAACGCGGCACCCGCTGGCGAATAGAGATGCGAGCCTGCCATCGACATCCCGAGCCCCGAGACCGGGGACGCGACCGTCACCGACAGCGACGGGTCGGGCTTCATGACCGTGAGATCGTGCGTATTGTTGTTGCCGCCCAGCATAGCCTGGCGCTGCATTTGCTGCTGCTGCATCAGCCGTTCCTGGAGTCGCAGCTGCAGCTGCTGCTGCTGCATTTGCTGGTGGTGCTCGAGCTGTGCAGCCTCCGAGTGCTGGAGGTGCTGTTGCTGCTGCAGCATTTGCAGCTGACGCTGTCGCAGCATGGCTGGGTTCTGCTGGTAGCCGCCACTGCCCGTTTGCTGCGCGTGGCTGGAATGGTGGTGCTGCTGCTGCTGCGCCTTCTTTTGCTGCGCGTGGGATGCTGCGGCCTTGGCCGGGTTCTGCTTGAGCGATTTCCAGCGAATCTTGACCGAGTCTTCCGTGCGTCCCTGCAAGAGCTGCGCAATCTGAGACCACTTGTTGCCAAGTTTGGCCTGCGCGTCCAAGATAATCTTGTCTTCTTCTTCCGTGTACGGTCCCTTGTTGATCGCTGGGTCCAAGTGGTTCTTCCAGCGTTCGCGGCACTGCTTGGGCGTGCGGCCCGGAATGCGCTCGGCGATTTGGCCCCAGTTATTGCAGCCCTGCGTGACCAAGTACTCGAGAATCTGGTCTTCTTCAAAGCTCCAGTGGCCCTTGACAAGCCCGGGCTTGAGCACCTTGCGCCAGCGCTGCAGACACTGCGCATGGTTGCGGCCCGGCACGAGCTCGGCAATGGCCTTCCAGTTCTTCTCGCCGTGGATGCGCACACTTTCGCGGAGCGCATTGTCCTGGAGCTTGGTCCAGCGCTTGGTCGACGGCGCATCGGGATCGTCGCCGTCTTGCGCGTCGCCATTGTCGTCACCGTCGCCATAGTCGCCGTCGTCGTCATTGTCGACCGACGGACGCTCATAGTACGACGTGTCATTGTCTTCCGAGCGCGTGCGCTGCAGTGGCTTTTCGTCGTGCTTGACCAGTTCGCGGATACTGTCCGGTCGGTCGCGCTTGGCGGCGTCGCCCATTTCAATGGATTCACTGCCGTCCGACTTGAGCGTCGCAAACGCCTTCTTGTTGACTTCAAGCTCGCGCAGGTTCTGTTCCGATTCGGTAATGTGCGAGTTGCTGAGCAAACGACCAACCTGCTTAATGTCTTCTTTCGTGACTTGCAATGACGACGACGACCACGAGCGCCCGACGGCGGTGTTGTCGCCCGACGTGGTCGTGGTTGCGGCGCTGTCTTCGCCCGCCAGTGCTGTCGTCGTGGTCGCGTTTCCATTCATGTTCTCCTTCCTATGTAGGGGGAACCCATGATTCATTAGCAGAGACTCAATAGAATAGAGAGAGAGAGAGAGAGAGAGACGTACACAGCGACGCCAGCACCACGGGACGCGTCAAACGAATGGAACTTGGCGGCCGGGTTCATGGCCTTGACGCGCTCCTTGGCTGTAGTCGATACAAAAATACGGGGGGTTACTCTTTTGGCCCTGTGTACCCTCAATGCCTCCTCCCTGCTTCAAAACGTACCCTGCATGGCCTCCTTGCGCTTGACGTGGGCCTCAATGTCCAGATCGTTTTGCGCTTGAATGACTTGCTGCTTGGCCTGTTGCTCTTTGATTTTCTTGGCGAGTGCCTGCAAAAAGCGGCGCTTGCCGTCGACCGTGGCCTCGGACATGGCGTGGATCACGCGAAACTGCTTCTGCGGCTTGAGCTTGGACACGTGGTCGCAAAAGTCGTGGCTCTCGCTCGGACTCAGACCGCTCAGCGAGCGCAGAAACAATGCCGCGGCGTCACTGGGCAGCGTGCGCAGCAGTTCCGACAGCAAATCGCCAAACGAATTGCTGTCGTCGCCGCTCGTGTCGACGCCCGCGGCAGCCGCCACGGCCTTGGCGGCCTCGGCGCTCATGCGCGGCGGTAGGCCACCGCCCTGGCCGTTTGTATGAGTAGTCGCAAATGTCTCCATCGTCGTTTCCGTGCACTTTTAGAGATGCGTTGTCGACCGTCGAGATCGAGAAATACGAGATCCTGCGAAGCGCGCTTTGTGGCGGCGATGGAGGGAAAGCGTAGGGCGCGTAAGGGGCGTAGAGACGTCGTCACGTCGCGCAGAGGGGGAGACGGCAGGAAGCGGCGGAGAAGGCGCGCGGAAGAACGCGAGATGCCGGCGTCACCCCGTGTGGGAAAATGAAGGAAGTCGCTGCCCGTGCTGGTGGGTCAAAGGTTACCGCGCCGGTAAATTACACAGAAGACGGTTAGCTTACGGTTCGTTGCCGCAACTGACTGTGAACGCGGCCAGGGTGGTCGTAATTTACCGAACCGGACGCCACCAATTGGGTGAATGTTTCCACGAAAGTTTTCAGCACCATGCCGAGAAAAGAGACGCAGCTGCCGAGGGGGCGGCCCTCCCATTTGCGGAGACTCTCTTCCCCAGAACCTCGGAAAACGCATGAATGATCCAACGCTGAAATGAGTTGATGATGAATGCTCTCAACCATACCTGCGATAACACATGCTGTGTCTACATACGCAAACACCAGAGAGTTTGTATGGAGCATACACACACAACATTTTGATGACACGCTTTCGTTCGACGTGAACCTGGTGAGTGTCTGCTCACAGATGACGCGACGCCGCAAGTGTGTTTAATTGATAATAGTGCCCTAGTAACTGTACAGTGCAGTGGGTGTACGCTGCGAGGAGGCCGGTGAGTGTACTGGACTCTTGGGTACTGACAATGACCCTGCAATGCGCCTGTATACCGATCTTAGTCATCTTCAACCTGGCAGAAGATTCAGCGGTGGTGGATCCACCCTGGAATCTTTAGCAAACATGCACCCCATTTTGAAACAGCGGGACCAAGGGCCCTTGATGCAACACGCCATGGCGTCTCATGATCAAACCCCTCAAGGTCAAGCAGGCCGCAAAAGTGAGAGAGGGAGTCGCGAAAGCAAGTGGTTGAGACAAAATTAAAACACGGTAGAGTGGTTTAGTCGATCTATAACTATTTGATTGCTGACCCTACCGTGTTCTGCTTCGTCTCGTATATCTGCATTTTTCGCGACCCAACAACTCCGTAACATATCCGTAATTTAACCTTGCCCAGGAGCTCCGCTCCGCACCCATCTGATCTTGCCTTGCCAAACAAAAGCGTCCAGAACCGATCACGGCTCTCCAGACCCACAGCCGCGTGCAGACGCACGACACGCACGCGTGTTTGGCGGTGGCCCCACATGATCGAGATGCATCCAGTCACGATAGTGTAAGCTCATGAACCAGACACTCCATGTGGTGGGCGCGATTGGCACGGCAGGCTATTGGGAAAGTCCAGTCGACTGTTCCCATTCCGGAAATGCTGAGACCAACGAACGAACGCTAAAGAGACAGTCAACTGGAAAGCGATAAGAGTCCAGAAAATACGTGGAGTGATCTTCTTCTCGTGTTGCATACGATCTTTTATATGCTGGTATGGGCGTCGTATCTGTTTCTCATTTCGGCGAAGAGCTACTGTCTTCCTCTATGGTCACTGAAACGAAACGACGCGCGGCGGCGACGCTGGACGCTTGGCCGTCGACGGCGGCGCCTCGCTGGGCATGGGTGCATTGCTTTACAGTAATACAATAGGTCAAACCGATGAGCAGCCGTATAGGAAGGATCTCTCTGAGCGAAAAAAGAACGCACCGAATCGACGGCGTGACTGGGCGTTCGCGGCCTTTCTCGCCCGGGACATAGTCGTAGACGTCAATAATGCGGATCGCAGCGTCGGCGCCGGCGACCACCATCTTGTCTCCTTGCGGCGCAAAGTCGAGCGCGAACACGCCACGGCTCAAGCCGGCGATCGTGCCGACAAGACGGTTGTTGGCGTCGCGGTTAAACACCTTGGCTTCGTTCGTGCCGCTACCGCCGGCCGCGACCAGCGACGCGCTGTTGCCGTGGCCGCCCTTGAGAAACTGGGCCGCGTACAGAAAGCACGGCTCGGAGCGGATCGAGCTCTGGTTCCACGGCACGACGCATAGGCGCTTGCCCGAGCCAAAGTCCCAAATCTACACAGGCACAGCGTCAGTGGATCGATGTTGTCTGGAGCTTGGAACTATAACCTGGTGTACCTCGAGTGGATTCTCGGGCCGCCACGAACCCGTGAGGATCTCTTGCTTGCTGTTCATGTCGATCGCGTCGCCGGCAATGTGGGGCCCATAGATGCCGCGCACCGAGTGGCCGACGCGCACGTCCCAGATCTGGAGCGTGTTGTCCCAGCCGCCCGAGACGATCACGTTTTCGTCGTGGGGGAAAAATTTGAGCGAAAAGACGCGGTTCGAATGGCCTGCCGTGAGTGTGCCGTGGCTGAAGATACATTCGTCTAATGGTTAGAGAATGAGCACGAAGAGAACAGGGGAAAGAGTTGCGTACCCGCCACGCATACACGTGAGCTCGGTCTTGGTGGCCTCGTCGTAGACACGCACGGCCTGGTCCTTGCCGGCGGTCGCAAACATGGCGCCGTCGGGACGATAGTCGAGCGCGTACAATTGGTTCTGCTCGTTCGTGAGCGCGTGGAGACACTTGCCCGACGTGATGTGCCAGTGCTCGACCGAGCCATTCGAGTCTGTTTCTCCCCAAAGTTGGTTAGCCATTGCCTTTCTAGACACTATTATTTGCAACCACGTACTGACGGCGAGCAGCACGTTCTTGGTCTTGGAGCTGCTCGTGAGCGGACGGAAGCGGATGCCCGTGCACGGCATGCCAAACCCATAACTGCTCTGCGGCTGCATGAGCGTGTACGAAAGCTTACCATCGTGGACGTTGAAGACGCGGATCGCGCCGTCGCCACAGCCGGCCGCGAGCAGCTTGCCGTCGGGCGAAAAGCGCGTGCAAAACACTTCGGACGGACAGTCGCTGATCGTCACGCTCGGCGCCAGTCGCTTGATGCGTTCGCCTGTTTATAGAAGTGACAGTACGGGCATGAGAGAACCTATGCATGTCTTCCGTTTGCGGTGTGCCCTTACCTTCCATCGCCACAGTATTGTCTTTGGTCGACCTCGCTTTGCGGATTTCGGGTTCTCGCGAACCGCGACCTTCGAAGATCGAAAACATCAAGAGACAAACACGCTGTGATTGGCTGAAACTCGAATAGCTCATCTCCTAACGAAGTACATCCACATCAATAGACCTCCGATCTAGTTTCCGAATATTTCCGTATAAACCCGGTTTTCAGTCAATTATGATGATCTATCGTGGAATTATTTGCAACTGATCGAAACGACACTTCTTCAAAGAATGACGTAGAATCAAAAGAATACATCAAGAGATCTCCTGAACGAGCGTCTTACTGAAAAATGAATCTCGAAATGCGCAGCGAGTCGATCATCTCGCATCGAGATTGGCCGCCAAGTGACGGTAAATACGCAAGCGAAAGGTTCGTGTCGGGGTTTCAATTCTAATCGCCCGGCGCCCGAAGAAAAAAGGGCTAACAAACAGCGCGAGAAGTCACACATAATATATAAAGTCAAAGGATCTCCACCTTCGCGCGCGCGCGGCATTAGCGTCTCACCACAGGTTCTTGCTGTGGTGGTGGCCAACACATTCTCTGTGCCTCAGGGGCGGTTGTAGGTGGTGGTGGTTGGCGGCGGCGTCGGGGTGGTCGGTTGTTTTGCTAGAGATCCGATAAGGAAATGAGAATCTCATTTCCTTATCGAATCCCAAGCACAAACGCCGGGTCCAAAGACCGCACTCGGCACTCTTGACCCGCTTGTCAGATGTGCGTTTTGGCTCGATGGAGCGATCTGGTTGGCGGAATTCTCAAGCGCACTCACCGCATTGGTCAGCGTGCATTGCGCACGTTCTGGCGCCAAAGCCAAGGGCGCCAAAACGAGGAGTGGGTTGCAGTCGCTTTTGGAGCTGGCTGGTCTTTTATTTGGCGGCAGAACCAAGTCCTTACGAGCCAATCAGAAGGCGCGAAAAGCGCGGGACTCACCAAATGCTTGGGGATCCAGAGATTTCCAAAATAAACAATACTTCACTAGTACCTCACTATTGATTACGCCCCCTCGCCAAGTGATAAGGATCGAAGGAATATTTTCAAACTCTGATTTGGGCGTAATCGTCGGGGTGAGGGATGAGATGTTTTCGTAAAAATCCAATCGCAAATCAATTGGCATTTTTTCAAGAAATGTGCTTGTGGTTCCTGTAGAAAAATTGAAGACTGCTTATAATTTCGGAAACTGAACAGTAGGTCTAATCATAATGTGGATGCGGCATACTTGCTTGCGCTCGCGA
>JAADVC010000909.1:0-14274 GCA_023334575.1 Pythium volutum | reverse complement strand
GCATGAGCTCGACAAGACGGAAGGCGGTCGTTTCCGGCGGTTTTTCGTTCGGGGGCCCCGTAATCTAACTTTAGAACTCATCCTACCGGTATGCGCAATATCCTACCGGTATGCGCAATGGAGACCAAAGATTAACGATTCAATACGGTATCTTTTTGATTGCGTATTTCAGTACTTCTGGGTCAACATGCACGTTCCTTTCTTTCTATGGCACGAAGCCACCGCAGCAATGCGTCAAAGTCGGCGCCTTTTGCATCATGCTTTCATCAGCATCCTCATCCATTCGTTCCTCTCCTCCGCTCTCCAAGCCCACTATGTAATACTACGTACCCACCCAAGGTCAAGGTGCACGAGCGTACACTGCGGGAGCACGTCCATCCAGAGCAGCTCTTTGTTCTGCCGACACGAACTGCGTCTCGCGCCCAAACGCGAGTTGACAGAGCGGCGAAACGCCCCAGGCAGTGCCTTAGTGTAGCAGCTTTCGCGACACGAACTCCAGTGCCGCGTCAAATGGTGATCGTACCCACGACCCACGGCAGCCGCGCCGACGACATGGACGTGTCTTGCTTGTAGTACTGCAAGTTGGGCAGGCAGCGCAGCACGCAGAGACAAAACGGACACGAGCGCTCTCGACGTACTCGGCAAAGATCGCGTACTCGCAGCGAAAGAGAAGCCGCAGCGTCTCGTCGACGAGCAACGACTTGTCACGATCTGTCAAGCGGGACGGGAGCAGGTACAACGCTCACGGCGGCACAGCGATCCAAAGGGTGGGGGCGTCACGGTACGGCGTCTCGGACGCTCGTGACTTGTCGTGCGGACGCCTGCGTGCGCAACAGCACTGACGCAAGCAGACACCTGGGTGGCGCCGGATGCATGCGCTCGGACCGCGCACTGACGCGGACGCGAGTCGTAGCCAGGCTCTCGAGGGACACCCCGCCGCTAGAAGTGGTCCACCACCACGGTCTGGAGGTCATGCCGTGGAGCGGTCGAAGCTCGCCGTGCCAAGTCTTCACGGAGCTGAGGCGTGACGGGACACGTCGTGGTGCATATCCATAGGGCCTGCACGACGTCGAGAGCGATCACAACCAGCGCCGTGGCGCTCGAGCCACCATTTTGCATTGCAGCGCGCAAGCCGTAGAGCGAGTGAAAAGACCTCGAACGTGAGAAAAGGTCGTCTCGGGGATCGTGTCTTTGCGCCGTGTGTGGAGCAGCGCCGTCAAGTCGATGGTGCACACGAACGCGACCAAATCGAAAGTGCAGCATGGCGCAGCGCCCACAGTGAGTGTGAATGGGATTGGAACTGTCCAGTGGGCCGCGAGCCCCATCAAGACGGCAATGTAGGCGGCGGTTGGCGCCACAAAGAACACTTGCCCTTGCTGTCTCGATCGTGCAGGCATCGATCAGCAAGACGGAGAGTGCCGAGTGGATCCACATAATGTGGTTTTTGCCGCCATCCGCTTTCGGGTCGATCCAGCGGTACCGACTCGACGGCCAGCAGTCATACAAGCGGAGGGATGCACGCACGGCGAGCACGCCAAGAGAGGAGAACGTGTGTGGCAGTATGCGTCATAGGCGAGCACGCGCTTGACCGAGTAGGCGCCGCGATGGCTGTCTTCGAGAGATGGCTGTTCGAGAGATACCAGCAATCGTGCGGCGCCATTGGACCGACCTTCCTCTGTGTGTGCTGGCCGAAAGGAAATAAGGCGGTCTGGTGGGGAGGAGTCAGTCGATCCAAGAAGACTGGACGCGGTTCCAATTATGTCTTGCCTGCCAACTCGGAGTCGCCCACGATCTCCCACGGTGGTGGGGTTGACTGCTGCAAAATAGCACCCTTTTGCTGCCGGATGGTGGATGCCTTTTTGGTTCCCACGGGACACGAGCGATTCCCAAATGAGACCGACGTGCATATTACTGGAAATGCCTCCGAGATGGCTTCACCAATAACGTCGCGAACGATGGGGACCGTCCGTGGCTGGCTCCATTCGAACGTCGTGGAAACGTGCTCGCTTTGTCGCACTGCCCTGTCTCGCTCGTCATACTGCGAGGGTTTCGATGGTCGCCATGGTCGTCTCCGCTCGCTAATGCGTGGCTTTCACCAGTCGTCAACTGAGCACGATGGTCGCGCTCGTGTGGATGGTCGACCACGCGTGTACGCGCTATCGCTTGCTTCCGCCCGAGCTGCGACTATGTGGATGCCCACGACTCGCTTTGCCGTTGGGCGTAAACGAGGACGACGACGTCATGGGGGACGACGCCGCGGTCCCGACCGAGTCGATCCCGAGTCGAGTGCGCGACGCACTACTGCTCAGACTCTTGCTATTGGCCGCGCTCCGGTCGGGGTACGTGCCCTTGACGTGGAACGTCCACTGCATCTCGTCCGTCACAATGCACAGCTGCCCCGACTGCATCTTGCCGTACCCCGTGGGCGTGAACGACACGACCACATTGCGTCCATGGACACTCCCATACGGCGGCAGCACGCCCTCGCTTGGAAACACACTAAACGCGCTCGACGAGCCGGCCGAAAACGCCGCGTGGAACGGTGCTTCAGTGCGAAACTGGTTGCACAATTGGAACGCGACGCTCGCCGTGTGGTTCAGCGTTGCCTCGATCGTCAGCACATCGTCCACGGGCGGCTCGGCGATTTCCAACTGCACGTCAAAGCGCCACGCGCCGCCCGATTGTTTGGTGAGTACGAGATGCACACATCCGCGGTACGGCCGCAAGGGCTCACACTGCACCAGGTATGGAAGTACGAGCGGCGTCTCGGGATCGATGGCGAGCGGCGTGGCTGTGAGACAGCGCTGAATCGCCTCGGCCGACGCGAGCGGGCCAAAGCGTGTGCTGTCGACGTCCCACGCGACCGTGATGGTCTCGTTTGCGGGATCAAAACCCGGTGGCGCGGCCAGCAACTCGCAATACACGACCTTTTCGAGCGGCTCGCGCGCCTGGCACGCCAGCACGATCGCCTTGGGGTGGACCGGCGCCTCGGCCACGCCGTGGATCGGATACGTCCACGCGAGCTCGGCATAGTCGCCGTCGCCCTGGATCACAATCTCGGCGTGGGCCTCGCACACACACGGCGGCAGAAACGAAATCGGCACTTGCAAAAAGCCAAAACCGTCGAGCGTCACGCGCTTTGTTTTCAAGAGGATCGCAAACACGGGCGTAGGGGTATTCGTATGGCGACTATCGACCCCATCGATCCGCAACGCGACGTCGACGCGCAGCGCATCGACAAACGGATTCTTGAACGTAAAGAGCGACGACGCGGCCTCCATGACTCTGGACTGGATACGGATCGGCTTCATGACGCTGGGCGCGCGGCCCTTGCCGTGCACGTGGAAGACCCAGTCGCTCACGACGCCCGCCATGGAAAAGATGATGCTCGTCGCCTCAAAATCCGACAGAGACGACGGCGTGTACTCGACAACGACACTGGCCTGGCCAAAGGGCGCGAGCTGTACGCGTTCGTTGCTGCTCTTGCTGGATCCTTTATTCGACGGGTCGCTGGCGCCTCCTCCCTTGATCGAGAAATTGCGCGTGTTGGTCACGCGGTACTGCAGCCACAGCTCCACGTCACTCGGATTCACCAGCACAATCGGCTGTGTACACACATCGCCCACGGCACAGGCCATGTCGTCGAGCGTCGTCGATAGCGCCGGCTCGGCGACGAGCTGGAGCGCGTACCAAAATTGGCCAATCTCTTCGTTTGAAAACAGCACGGCACCGTCTTCTGCGCCGTCTTCCGCGCCTGTGGTCACGCACAGCGGGGAATACACGAGCTCGTACACGGCCGACTGCTTGGCATCGAGTTGAAAGCTCGAAGGGCCCATGAGCCCGTTGCCCTGCAGCTCGATCGTAAACACAATGGCGTGGTCGAGCGGATTCGCGAGCGAAATCTCGACGCCCATCGCGCCGCGCACTGTCGTCTTCATCTCGAGCGTCGACTCGGGCGCGGGCGGCGCGACTGCTGCTTCGATCGTGTACCACGTGTACTCGTTTGTGGTCAAGTTCGTGAACGTGATCGAGCCAAAGTACGTGCCGCTCACAATCGGACTAAAGGTCAACGCGTACGTGGCAGCATCGCCGGCCTTGGCGACGTTGACCGACGGCGCGCCCTTGACGTCGCGCAGGTCGCTCTCAATCTTGAACGTCTGCACGCCCGGCGGATCGCTCTTGAAACTCACGACTGCAAACTCATGGACGAGACGGGTGCGCGCCTGGCATTGGAGCACCACGTGGTCTTGCGCGAGCGGCTCTTCGCCGTATCCACTGAGTTCAAACTCAAACTGTTGCTGGGTCGACGGATTCAAAAGCGTGAGCGACGTCTTTTCCTGCAAGATCCACTTGGGCGCAAACGTCAGCGGGAAATTAATCGTCTTTTTGGGCGGCACATGGATACTCGACGGCCCCGAAAAGCCAGCGGCCGGCGCGCTCGCGCCAAACACGGCGCGCAATGTCCACGCCGTATCAGACGGATTCGTGAGCGGAATCTCTTGCACAATGCTGTGCCGCGCTGGGCTCACAAACTCGAGCAGCGTCTTGACATTCGGCTCTTTCACCTTGGCCACAAGATCGTACACGCGCCAATCCGAGCTGCCGCAGACCGTGTTGTGGGAGCGAAGCAGTAATTTGCACGTGTACACGCCCGCTGATTTGGGCTGAAAAGCAATCACCACTGAATTGGGTACGGCCGTGTGCATCGCGCCGGCGCCGCCGCCACCTCGTGGCGTGCCCAGTCGCGCCACGTGCTTGCCCGTCTTGTCCATAGCCTTTGCCGCCGTGGTCGCGTCCGCGCCCATCGCGCTCGCTTCCGTTCTCGATGTGTTTGGGATCTCGAGTGACAGCACAGACGACTGCCTCGGGTGCTTGGATCCTCCTCCACCACCAGCGCCAGCGTTGGTATGGCTCACAGTGATCTCGTGGAACACGGGATTAAAATACGGCGAATTGAACTCAACAACGTAACTGTGGTGGTGCGTTTCCTCGCATTTCTTGAGCCCTTCTTTCAGTTTGACTTTGAGCAGACCGCTCGCGCGGTCCACAAACGTTGTGAGCGCCTTGGTCAGCTGCACATTCTTGGGTGGGATGACCAACTCGCGATAGAAATGTGAGTTTCCGCTTCCGCCGCCACGTCCGCCGCCGCCACTCAGACTCGCACTGAGTTCACACTGAAACTCGAGCGTCTCGACCGTCAGCGGCAAGTGGGCGGTCGCATGGATCTCGTACATGAATTCACCCACCTTTTCGTCGAGAAAGAGCAGTTGGCACTTGAAATTGCCGGGCGCTAGGGGCAAAAACTCCAACTTGATTGTCGCCGACGACTGGCTCCGAATGGCCACAACGACGCCACTGCCCCCGCTGTCTCGAATCTCTGCAGATGAGGTGGTCGCACTCGCCATGGCGGCGGCACCATATTCGGGTAGATAGAACGGCTGTTGTGCTGCGATACACCACGCGTGCTCGGCGCTCATCTCTTCGACGGGCCGTGGCTTGGCGTTGGCAGCATTGCGGCCACCGACAAGTCCAAACGAGCTCGCCACGGCCGAGTCTTTCGCCGCGATGGGCAGCTTGGACTTGGCCGTCGGACCTCCTGGAACAGCAGCGAACGGTGCGACCGAGGCAGCGACCGCACTACCGCCGCTGCTGGCGCCTGACGAGCCCATTGTCATTTGCACCATCGTGAGCTTGTAGCTGCCATTCGCTGGAAACTGGTTCTCAATCACAATCTCCTGCAGCTTTTTCTCGTATACCGTGGCCTCGGTCTGCAACATGCGCACTGGTTGACGCGACGTAATGTTGGACGCCAGCACAAACACCATGGTCGCGCCGCTCGACGTGTTCTGCGACGACTCGCGCACCGACTGGAACACGAGACGCGCCGTGACTTTTTTCGAGAACCTCGGCCGAAAGCTCACCACAAAGCCGACCGTTTTCCCCGGTTCAAGAACGACGTTGCTCGACTCGATGCGGAAATCACTCTCTTCTCCTCCATCAAGAAAAACGTGGTACTGGATCGCGCGGGTGCTCGGGTTCTTGAGCTCAATCGTCTTGTCCATGGCGTGGCCCAACACACCCTTGAATTCGATCGTGGCCTTGGGGATAAACTGCGGCAGCATTTGGTACAGATGCAGCAGCAGCACGACCATCTCGCGTGCCGTCATGGCCACCAAAAAGGACTTTTGGTCGATACCAAAGTCGACACCAAAGCACCGCAATGCATGGAGAAGCGCCGGTGCGTTTTGCTGGAGCTGTGCGGCGGACGCGGTGGACGTCGACTGCGTTAGCCGAAACCCGCGATACTCACTCGAGTCGAGCGATAACGTCGGAATGTGGGACGCCAGCACGTGAAACAGCATCTTGCCGTCGAGTAAATCGTGCTGCAGATCCAGGAGCCGCGACTCGGGTGAGAACACGGGTGGCGCACCAGTCGACGCCGTGAGTTTGCTTCGCACGTGGTCGCAAATCCACTGCACGAGCACCATCTCGGCCTCACTATACACGTTGCTTCCCTGGCATGCTCGGGTCGCGACTGGTGCAAGCTGTGTCTGGGACTGGGACGCAACCGACTTGTCCTTTGAAGACGATGGGTGCACAGGAGCTGGTGGTGGCTGTGAGGCCGCAACTGATAGACTGCTGCTCGTGAGTTGCTGGGTCTGCTGGTAGTTCTTCTGCGTGATGCGATAGAGCAAAAAGCACTTGATCACCTGATACAAGACCTTCATCCAGGCGGTTCCGCTCACACTCGTCCACTCGCTTTCAAGCGCATGACGTCGCTGCAGAAACTTGAGGTGGAGCAGCGCGGCGGACGACAAGATTGCTGGGTCTGCACGCGGATCTTCACACGCTCTAACATAGAGATCTTGCGAGAGGAGATGCTCCGGCAGAATGTCGTGAAGCATGGCACCGTACGACTTGAGAAACTTGAGGAGCTCTGCGTACTGGGACGTGTACTGGGCAAGTATCTCTTTACGGGACGGACCGTTGCCTCCGCTGCTTGCTACTGTTGTTTCCGTTGGCTTTGGACCTTTGGCTTTGTCTGCGACGGCGCTTCCAACAATCGCATTCGCCGGTGGCTTCTTCGTGCAGACCATTTCAAGGAACTCGTACAGTGGTTTCCCGAGCGAGTCGGCGATATCGTGCGGAAACTTGGCGATAGGAGTCTTCAGAAAGTTGGCATTGAGGTACTGGAGCACGAACTGGACTTCTCGTTCACTAAACACTGGGGGCTCCACACGGCCGGGCTTGCGCAGTTGCCGAGTCGATCCTTGATGGCCTCGTCCCGACTCTGCGTCCGACGCAAACGCGCTCGCGTCGACGTCGACAAAGCCACCCGTTGTTGGCTGTGACGTACCGCCACTAGCCGTTTCAGTGGCCTTGTCTTTCCCGACCTGCGTCTTGCACTTGTTCGCCTCTGCCTCTGCCTGCTTCGTGGTCAAGAGATAGACTGGAAACTTGTTGGTCGGGTGGGTATAATAGCAAAGCGATCGAGCGCCACTATCCACCGATGGCGTCGATTCGGGCATTCTGTCTTTGATCTCCATTGCCGAGACGTCTTGCGTTGGCACGTGCCCACGCACAAAGTCGTAGTTGGTGAGAAGACAGTTTTCCGTGCACCCGGCGATCGGTAAATAAAACACATTGCCATCGGCGTCGAAAAACTCGATCCGCGCGTTGAACGCCACACTTCTTCTGCTCAGAAAGCGAACTTCGCACGGAATCGTGGGACACGCCATGCTCACGATCTTGCCCTTTGGAAACTGGAGCGTGATGGGGGCCTTGGACACGTCGAGAGGGAGGCGATACGTCAGTTCGAGGTGGTCGTATCCCGTGCTCTGAATGACAAAGCCCGCGACCGCCGGCATGCCTAACGGGACTGTTGGCAGCACAATCTTGTTCTCACTGAAAGAGAGATGTGGGTGGATGCCGACGCCCGAGACGCTCAGATGAATGTAAAACTTTTCGTCAAGGAGCAGCGGCACCTCATCTTCAAAGTATTCAACGGCTTCCAACGGCAAGAAACTCACGCGCACCTTGACATCCTCTCCTGGACCAAGCTCCCCCTTCTCCGGCGCAATATGGAAGACGGCATTGGCTTGGTTGTTGGCCGACGCTGCTGCTCGCTTGGACACGGCCTGATTCACAGCCGCTGCCGCCACGGCCTTCAACTTGGAAACGTCGATCTGCCACTTGATTGTGCTCGCAAGCGGGTCAGTATTGGACAGGACAAGCGTCTTCGTGTACGGCACTTTGCGAATCCCCTTGCGCGTGATCACGCACCGATGAAAGTCGATGCACGCGCTCGGTGAAAACAACACGCGAGGAGCGACCGCCATGGCGACCACGCGGCGCGTGATCGGCTCTGGTCGAGCAAAGCCCGAGGACGCGTGCGAGAGTCCAGCATATTGGATCGGTAGCATTGCGTCGTGTTTGCCCGGCGCGCTCGGCGTGAAGGCCAAGTTGAAAGACACGGTTGTGTTGGGTGGGATGCAGAGTTGCCATCTCGGGCAGGCCGAGTCCGCGTCATCTGGAATAGCTTCCACCGGTAGACTGTTACCATCAGTTGGCGTCGATGCCACGTCCGTTGGCGGGAGCATGAGTGGCATGAACACACTGGCGACGTCGTCGATAGTCTTGGTCAGTTTCGACGGCAGCGAGATTGAGAATTCGTTCGACAGGGACATGGAGAGATCCATAATGAGGGACGCTGCGATGCTCGAACGGTTCTCCAAGGACACGACGCGGGGGACGCTCACACCCATGACAACGTCACCAAAGTCAATCGGACTTTCCTGCGAGATCTTGACATCGGGGATGACGACAGTCGCGAGCAATGGGACCTTAATGCACCGCCCGCCGCGGAGCTGCAGATTCAAGAAAGCGGCACCGCTCTCCAGACTGATTGGTTTGTGCGGCGACACTTTAATCGTAATCTCGCACGAATCCTGTGGTAGAATACTACCCATCGTTGGAGAGATGGACAGCCCGAGCCCACTCGCGACCGAGGCAGGCTCTACCGATGCATAAAAGACGAGCCGTTGGGAAAAGCCACCGTCGTCTCCATTGGCTGCATTGGAGAGCACGACCCGCTTTTCCTTCTCCACGCCGACAGCAATCAGCCCAAAATCAATCTTCTTGTCCTTGAGCTGGTGCTTGACCTCCGAGAAGAACGCCTTGCAGGCCAGCGTCGCTTTGCGGCCGCCCTCAATCTCCAACTGGAACTCGCTCACGAGCCACTGGAGACTTGAGATGCTGCCTCCTCCACTGTCTCCAGAAGCTGCCATCACAGCATAATACGGCGACGAGGCATTGCTTGCATTTGGCGGCGTGTAGATCACCTGGCAGCGCAACGATTCGGCGGCAGACAAGGTGCCGCTCGCTGGAACAATCTCGAAGATGGGTTTCGCGGGAGACGATTTGTCCACGTTCTTGCCCATGGCAGCGTCCGTCGTCGCGACGGTCACGGTCGTGCCCGTACTCTTTGACGAATCCGGTCGCATTTTCGACACGGGCGGAGGAAGCAGTTTCCACTGGAACGGGGCCGTCGAATCGCTCGTGTTGGTCACGACAACTTCCATGGCCATGGATGGATTCGTATCTGCCGTGCTGAACTCGAACGGAAGCTCGGTCGCTGAAAGCATGACCACAATCGGAGCGACCTCGGCGACAATCGTGATCTGTCTCGTGTGGATGCCGTTGATCGTGAGCGTGAGCTGCTTCTGGAAAAACTGCTCCTTGTTTGAGCTAAACACGAGATCGAATCCGGCAAGGCTCTGCGGTGGAATCACCTGAGACTTGATGGCCGTCTTGGCAGAGAGCTCTTCAATGCGGTCCGATTCAGCTAGTTGTAGCACGACCGAGATATTCTGCGGGAAATTATTCTGCACGCTGAGCGATTTTCGACCAAGCCCGTTCACACTCAGTTTGCCAAAGTTGATGGTCTTGGGGCCACACGTGACGAGTTCGAGCTGATCAAAGTTGAGCGAAAGCGCACAGTCCGCAATCTCGGCCTGCGTCGCCGCGTGGGTCTTGAACTTCTTCTTGACAAACTTGTTCTCATCAAATAACTGCTTCTTGCTCGTGCCGTGCTGCCCCCGCATCGACTGGTTCTCGAGCCAAAGCGGGTCTGGATTCTTGACCAGTTCTCGCGGTAGCCTGAGCATGCGCGGCTCGAGTCCCCCCTGCCGATCCAGGCCTAGATTGACGGCAGCGTCCTCCAACATCTCAATCTCTTCGTCTTGGTCGTTGGTTGCGGTCGTCGTGCGGAGCATCGAGACCGTCTGCTTGAGACCCACTCCCTTCTTCGTGGTCTTGTCGTCCCGTCGTTGCCGCAACTCGGTCAAAAACTTGTTGTACTGATCGCGATGCTCAGCACGGCTCGCCAGTTCTTTCACGCAGTAGGTCAAGTGGGTGTTGTTCGTGCCCTGGAACTCATACTCGTCGATCGCTGCTGTCCCATTCAGCGCTGCCAACTCGAACGGTGCCATGCGCTGAAACTTCTGGGTCAACTTGCCCTTGGTCCGCTTGGCGTCGTCCGCGAGCATAAACTTGTACTTGGGTTCAAAATCGTTGGGCAAGGCCATCGGCCCGCCGACGAGATCATGTGACTGCTTCTCTCCCAGTGCGGCCGCGGTTCCCTTAACGAGAATGGGAAACGCAATGACATTGTCGTTCACAACGACCTCCAGTCGTGCTTTACAAGTGCCCAACTGCGTCGGCACGAAGCTCACGACGATGCTCTGCGACTGCAACACGTCCAGTCGCCCGGCACTCGGCTTGGCCGCAAAGTGAGCGAGTCGCGGAATCGCAAACGACACGGGCAAGCCCGTGATATTCTTGATCGCGACCAGCATGTCGACGCGGTCAAAGCTCTTGATGTCCCCGAAATCCAGCGACGGTGGCGACACCTCGAGCTTGGGCAGAAACGTCTTTCCCGATATCTCCAACGTTAGATTCTGGGCTTGCATCTCGGCACACTGGATCGATACAAACGCCGCCAGCAAGATCGGAGGAATGGCCGCGGCACCACTCGACACGATAGGCTCGTCGGCGGTCTTGTCGGCGTCCCGCAGTCGGCGTTCCATGATCAAAATGGTCTCGACATCGACGGCGCGTGGATGGTACATAAACGTCACGACGACCTCCCCAAACGGATCGACTCGCCCTTCCAGCGGATACACCTGCAGCTCTTTGCGGCGCGCATAGGCCACGCGGTCTTCGTCTCCGCTCGCGTCGCGACTGGCGGCGGCTGCTGTCCCCATGCCTCCTGTTGGTCCCTGTCCACTACCAAAATGAAGCGTCGCGCGAAAGAGCAGCGGCAGCGGTCCGTTGTTCCGTAGCACCGTCTCGCGCACGCGCGTTTCGCCGGCAAGCAGCGAGCCGAAACACAGACTCTGGACCGTGTCGCCGCCCTGTCGTCGCACCAATTCGACCTTGTGCTCGACGATCGTCGCGCGCACATCGACCATCTTGTCGACGACATAGGTCGACGATGGTGAGAGACCCATTAATAATTCCTCGTCTTCCTCTAGCGTAGCAAAAGCCTCGTCACTCTCGACGGGCTTGCCGCCGACGTGTTCACGCACGCGGATGCGCACGACGCTACGCAATTCGCCAAGCGTCTTGCCGACCACGTCGATTTTGAGTGCGATCGATTCGCCCGGCAGCAGCACACCCGACCTGGGCGTCACACTCAGGGGAGGAAAAGTAGCAGTAGTAATAATACCACTGGTAGTCACGACGCTTGGGGGGTGTCGGCTATGGACGTCTACGATGCACGCGGCGCCGTCTAGGATCTCAACATCAAAGCGGCCGGCGCGCGCGCCCACGTTCTTCATGCGCACGACCTTGGCGGCGCGGTGCGCGACGACCACGAGCCCAACGTCACAGAGACTCGTATCCAGTTCCATATCGGGAAACGCCCTGCGCGCGTGGAGCGGCACGTCGACACACGAGCCGTCGTCGCCGTGGAGCGATAGCGCGTCGTGGACCAACGCGTGCTCGACGCTGCGCGCGTCACATGCTCTCGACGGCGGCGGCACAAACACGATTTCCAACTTGACGCTGAGACCGGGCGGCAGCACGAGCGTTGGATTGGCCGTGGTCGCGAGGTCGTGGGACTGGTAGAATACGCGGAACGGCGACGCCGGCGCCGGTGGCACGACGCGGAACCGCAGTGCGCGGTCGCTCGCGTTGCGTACACTGAGTATTGCGACGTATTCTTGGTGCGATTCGAACGCCGTGAATTCGACCGCGCGCGGCGCGACCTGGAGCAGCGACGTGACGCGCATGGCCGACGCGGGCGTCGCGGGGCGTAGCAGGGACGACGGCGCGTCCATATTGGTATATCTAGCGAATAGAGAGAGAGAGAGAACCCCCCTTTCATTTACGGAAGCGACGCCATGGGCGCGGAGGCGGCGGCGGCGTTTTGGGGGGAGGAAGGCGGTTTCGAAAATGGGCGAATCCATAACGAACGCGGTTAGATATGGATGTTGGCGCGATACTACTGTATTCAAAAATACGTTATATGTACATGGCCGTCTTGATACTGCTCGCGGCCCACTGGACCTTTCCCATCCCGTTCACAATCGCTGTCGGCGCTGGGCCGTGCTGCACTTTCTTTTTAATCGCGTTCGTGTGCATCGTCGACACGTCACCACTCCACTCGCTTCCTGGTATGCGTGCGCGGCTCGTCGCCTTTGGCGGCGCACTCATTGTCGTGTACCCCATTTTCAACGCCGCGTTCCTTGCACTCCACGGATCTCACTGGACACAGAACGCATTTCTACTAGTGCTCCCACTTCTCAAGACGGTGCTGCGCAACGTGACGGCCCAGCTCCATACACGCTGCGAGGACACGATCCCCGAGACGACCATTTTCACGGTCGAAGTCTTCAACTCGCTCTACGGCGTGCGCTGCATGCAGAATGGCGGCTCGAGCGTCACGGCGCTGCTCATCATTGTCTTGGACGTGGCACAGGCCCTGTTGATTCACCACGACGTGTCCCAGCAAGCCGCACGCATTCAAACCTTGGCACGGCGAGCGCTGACCGCTCCAGCGCAGGACCTCGTCGCTTTCGTGGTGGACCGCTTCCAGCGACGTGGTTCCCTCGAGCGCCTGGCCGTTAGTCGCGTCCGCGTGCTTGCGTGATCCATGCGCGCGCGTCCGGCGCCACTGACTGGTCTTGGGGGCCAGTGCTTTTGCGCGTGCAGGCGTCCGGACGAAAAGCCGTGAGCGTCCGAGAAGCCGCACCGTCACGATTCAATCCTCCAAGTCGCTGCGCCGTCGCCACGGTCCTGCCAGCTCCCCCCCCGTCGTCCCCCTGACGGACCCGGAAAAGACGTTGCTCGTCGACGAGACGCTGCGGCTTCTCTTTCGCTGCGAGTCCGCGGTCCTAGCCGAGTACGTCGAGTGCGTCGTGCCCATTTTGTACGCCGTCTTTCTCTGTGTGCTGCGCCACCTGCCCAACCTGCAGTACTACAAGCAAGAGGCGTCTATCACGAGCGTGTGACTGCCGTGGGTCGTCGGCACGATCGTCATCTACGCGGCGCTCGAGCTCGTGTCGCTACTGCTGCTAAGCTTTGCACTCAAGCGCCGCCTGGGGGTTTCGCCGCTCTTTCAACTCGCGTTCGTGCTCGAGACGCAGTTCGTGTCGGCGCAGAGCAAATTGGTGCTCTGGATGGACGTGCTTCCGCAGTTTACGCTCGTGCACTTGGGTACGTACGATTCCATAGAGGTAGTGTGCTTGGAGGGGGGAGAAGGGAAAGGAACGGATGGCTGAAGAGAGGATGATCATGGCATGACATAGGCGCCGACTTTGACGCATTGCTGCGGTGGCTTCGTGGCGGCGCGTGGGTGCTTTCGCCATAGATTATGCATTTTGCTGGTGACCAGAAGTTATGTTCGATGAGAATACTGTACCGTACAGTATTGGTGAGACCAATTACTGCACGTCAAAGTTGGAGTGATGGTCTCTCTGTATAACATATTCTAGTACGCGGAGGCCTCCTCGTAGCGGCGCCCACAACAGGAGCACGCCGACGCCGTGGACACATGGCTCATCTCGAGTCAAACACGATCCGCGAGCTCATTCGATGAACGACCACCCGGCGCAGTCTGCGATTCGTCCGCGGCTTCAGACGAGACGCACTTTCCCGACGCTGCCATTTCTCGAAGCAGTTCGACGCACCGCAGCATCAGCGATTGCTCCAGTGACCTCGTCGAGAGCAACCGACGCGCAGACGCGTTGGCAGTCTCGATCACAAGGGGGG
>JAADVC010000908.1:0-14298 GCA_023334575.1 Pythium volutum | reverse complement strand
TTGTAGCGAATGCATCATGGCCCTTGCTCGGCGTGGCCTAGTAGCACGAGGTGATGCAGAAAGCTGTTCCCTGTCGGGCAGCCGCACTGTTCTCATGGACAACACTCTGTCTCAGTATGTAGTACCACGTGCTGGTGTTAGGCTGAAGTGGCCATGGGCCTACTGGATAATCCGTCGCCAGCAAAAAAAAACGACTGGCCCATCTTCTGCCCGATCTGCCGTGACTGCACCACATTGGACCCCAAGAGATATTGTACCCAAACGGTTATAAGAGAAACCCATTCGCGACGTTGTTAAAAAGTTGTGGGTGACTTTAGTACAGTACACACATTTCGTGGAAGTATCTTTCGTGCAAACGCCGTACACTTGACGCGAGCGACGTCTTCCACGTTTGAAGTACAGTACTCCGGCACAGCAAGTGCGATCACATCTACAATCGAAGGCAATCCAGATTCCAGGACACTAAAACCGGACTCACTGAGCGACAGACACACTGGCGCACGCTGAGTTAGCCGACTACACACTGTCGCAGCAGTTGCGGTAACGTAGAACGGTCGACTTGGACCATTGGCATGGTACCCGAAAAATTCTGTCGTAGGTGTACAATACCCGAGTCGGCCGAGTAACCACCAGTGTTGTGATGAATATATCTCGACTTCGGTCTCTGTGCTTCTGCAGCAAATCCTCACTTTGCGACGCCAATACCAAGACCTAACAACAACAAGTTCAAAGAGGCAACACCTCGCCAAGGTCTCCGCTTCTTTTTTCATCGGAACCGTTGTGTTCGTGGCCGCGACGGTTGCTGCGACGCAGTTGAAGGCTCTGAATGAGAATACCCTCGCTTTTTCTTGTCTTAAATCAGTATGTGTTGGATTGGAGTGAGTGACTCGCTTGCAACAAGCCCGCCACGGACTATCACGACTGTAACCAGATCTGCATCGACTTTAAAGGCTGCGCGACGTGGTCGTGGAACAATTACAACGGTGGTACGTGTTGGCTCAAGTCGAGCAACGGTGCCGCCAATCCAGTGGTCTCGCCCGGCACGATGACGATCGGCTGTGAAGTGCCCACGAAAGAGCCAAACCACGTGTGCGGTCAGTACTACGACGTTGACTTCGTGGGCAATGACATTGGTACCAAGCCGGGGTTGCGGTATGATTGCTGCGGGATCTGCGACCGGACGCCAGGTTGCAAGGCGCACGCGTGGGGTTATGAGAACGGCGGCACGTGCTACCTCAAGAGCGATGTCGGTGATGCCGTCCTCAAATACGGCGTGACGTCGTCGACGACCAAGCTGTACATTGGCCCCGTGTGCCCGTTTGAATACGACGTCGACTTTGTGGGCGCTGACATCGGCAACAAGCCGGCTACGAATGCTGGCGAGTGCTGCTCGCACTGCAAGATGAACAAGGATTGCAAGGCGTATACGTAGAGCAACTACCAGGGCGGCACGTGCTGGAAGAAGACTGGTCGGGGCAGAATGGCCAAGACTCCGGGTATGATCTCGGCTTGGCTTACTACGCTACCGTAACCTCCGTGATCGTGCCATCCCCCGTGCCAAGCTACGATCTAAGATAGTTTTTTTTGTAGGCCTCCATCCATTGGTAACACACCCGCCTCGGACTTCCACGACTGTAACGACATTTGCATCGAAACGAGTGGCTGCGTGACGTGGTCGTGGAGCAATTACAACGGCGGCCCTTGCTGGCTCAGGAGCAACGTCGGTGAGGCCGTCTACAAGCCAGGCGTGTTCTCGGCGTCCACCAAGCCGTAGTTGGAACGGTGTGGCCGAGGAGGCGACAGGACATTGTCGGCAACAACGTTTTCAACCTGCCGGCAAGGGACGCGGGCGAGTGCTGCTCGTACTGCACGCAGATTTCCGGCCTACACGTGGAGCAACTACACGCGGCACCTGCTGGCTGGAGAGCGGCAAGAGCAAGACGGTCGAGGCCGTGGGCATGATCTCGGCAGCGTTACTCATGTACCCGCAAGCGTAAGTGCGGTCTGCGATATGGCGTGATGCTCACTTTAGTGCGGGAACAGTCCAGCCTGTTGACTCGTGATGTAAACACTCGAGGTGCAGAGGGTCACAGTAGTCCATTTGAGTCCAATTGCAACATCATTCATTCCAACAAAACACAAAAACAAGAAATGTAAGGCCGATCTCATTACGTTTCACTGTTCCGTACTGAAGAAAAGGTCGTGTGTGTGTGTTTTCACGCAATAAAAGACCAACTGGGTTTGGGCAAAGTCCACTCTGCTGGCAGGATCTCACAATGTACTCGGATCACTCGAGTGGTTTAGTACTAGGTCAAAAGCGCGGCCGAGACCACGCCGTCCTTCTGGATCGTCTGGCCCTTACCGCTCTTCATCCAGCACGTACCACCCTGGTAGTTGTTCCACGAGTACGCCTTGCACGCAGCGTTGCTCTTGCAGATCGCGCAACACGCACCGGCGTCCTTGGCCGGCTTGTTGCCAATGTCGTTACCCACATAGTCAATGTTGAACTCAAACGGACACACGGCGCCATTCAGCGGTACGATCGTGGACGCGATCACGCCTGGCTTGCGGACCACCGAGGTCACACCGGCCTTGAGCCAGCACGTACCGCCGTTAAAGTCGCTCCACGAGTACGCCTTGCAGCCAGGGTATCCGTTGCAGATGCCGCAGCACTTGCCGTGGCCCTTTGAGGGTACGCTCGCAATGTCGTTGCCTTCAAAGTCAATGTCGTTCAGCGACTTGCACACAAGCGACGGCTCGTCAAGCTCGCAGCTCGTGGTCCAGACACCGGCCTTGTCGACGCGCTTGCTCGCACGGGACTTGAGCCAGCACGTACCGCCTTCATAGTCATTCCAGGCCCACGTGACGCACCCAGTAGTAGCCTTGCAGGTGTCCGCACACGAGTTCAGTGCACCCTTGACGGACGAGAGGTCAAAACCCGGACGGTCTTGGTTCATGAGCAGCTTGCACTTTCCATCCGGCAGCGTGGGGATCACTGGGCACGGGCTGCTGTATTCGTCGAGTTTCGGCACGACCTGGCCAGGCCCGTCCTTTCCAGGTCCATCGGCCGAGACAGCGGCAGCGAGAGCCGACAAGGCGAAGAAAAGTCCAGCACAGTACATGGTGCGGGAGAACGAGGACGAGAGTCGAAGTACCGGTGAAGGAAGGACGGTGAGGCGTGGTACGCAAAATGCGGAATGAGCAAAACGGTGAGGTCGTTGTTCTTGGGTGGGCAGCAGTGTTGTTCGAATCAGTTGAGTTCATTCGGAGGAGTTTCACATGGAACGTTCCCGTACTGGGGAGCGGGTGGGAGTGAGTGTGAGTGCGACTGGTCTCATCTGACCATGAAACGGCACGAGTGGCGAACAGTGGCTAATGCGAGCTGGACGGAACTTATTGCTATGGAGAGTATTATATCAAGACTGTTCTAGCATGTAGCTAAGAAGATGGGAACAAACGCGAGTCAGCAGGTTCAGTGGCTAGCTCGGCAAGAGCGGTCAGCATATTACTCGCAAGGTATGGGTGGGAATCACCGTAAGAGAGGTATCTAATAACCTTCCCTAGTTTCTGAGTCTTTTCGTGCAACTTTTCTTTCCGCGTGAACAATCGCGTGTCGGCGGAGAGCAGTTACAATACGCGACGCGTCACTGACGGTAACTTTTCTGTGAACTGTACGCGCACTTCTTGATGAGACAGTGCAGGAAATCTATTGCGATTCAACGTTCAGTACTGTGCGCGCTATGTACGAAGTCGAAAGGTCACTGCACTGGACTGCACTTTACCACCAGCAAGCAACTCCCACTCAATAACAGAGACCGACCGACTTTGACGCACACAAAAATAAGACTTGTGGATCGAAAGAGCTTCTGTTTGTAGTGGATATTAATTTTTTTTGTTTTCCGAAGGAAACGCTTCGATCGGTTTCACGCCCTTTGGTCTCGACTCCTAAAAATGCATGGTGGACTCGCCGCGTCCACGTGTTGCTCTGCGCTTTCTGGGCGTGTGCTGCTGTGAGCCTTGCGGCACTTTCTTGCACTCAGCGGCCCAGCTTTTCTCAAGCCACCGCTCTAGTAAGCCACGAGCTTTGCCGAGACCACGCCCGTCGCCTTCATCGCCTTGCCCTTGCCGCTCTTCATCCAGCACGTGCCGCTGTTAAACTTGCTCCACGAGTACGCCTTGCAGTCCTTGTCGCCCTTGCAGATCGAGCAGCACTCTCCAGCGTCCTTGGCCGGCTTGTTGCCAATGTCGTTGCCCACAAAGTCCGTATCAAACTCGAACGGACACACGACCGTCGTCTCCATCGGCAGAATCGACGAAGAGACGACGCCAAGCTTGTGCACGACGGCACCGACACTGCCCTTGAGCCAGCACGTGCCACCGTTAAACGCGTTCCACGCGTACGCCTTGCAACCAGCGTACGCGGTGCAAATGCCGCAGCACTGACCAAAGTGCTTGGCCGGCTTGTAGCCAAGGTTGTTGCCTTCAAAGTCAACGTCCTTGAGCGGCTTGCAGGTCTCAAGTGACGGCTCCTCGATCTCACACTCCGTGGTCCACACACCGACCTTGTCGACTGGCGCGCTCGCCTTTGCCTTGAGCCAGCACGTGCCGCCTTCGTAGTCGCTCCAGGCCCACGTACGGCATCCGCTCGCGTCCTCACATTTTTCCCTGCACGACTTGAGCGGGCCCTTGACGGCCTTGAGGTCGAACCCTGGACGGTCGTGGTTCATGAGGAGCTTGCAGGTCTCATTCGTACCGGTCGGCATTGGTGGCATTGTCGGGCATGGCGTTCCTTGCGTGACGTCGGCCACGGCCGAGGCAACAAAGGCCGAGAGCGGGAGGAAGAGGCCAGCAACGTGCATGGTTGGGAGGGAAAGTTGGCGTGGGTAGACAGTTGTGCGCTTGGTCGCAAAATGCGGAATGAGAAGATGATGATGAGCTGTATCAGAGGGGAGCTTTCGGGGCCACGGCCCTGTCTATGCAGCAGCCCTCCACGTGCATTCTCAATATTGGTATTATGGGGTGGTGGACGCCGCGTGCCGCACTGGTCTCTTCAGAGCTTTTGTCACGACGCTGGCTGTACTTGGCACGCGTCCGTGCGCCGTCGAAGAAAGCTGGACTGGAATTTACCGAGCCGATTCGGTTGTGAAGCGAGTCGCTATAGTACTACCAGTACCGTTGGACTACAGTATAGTTTATCCTCGTAAGCCAAGTGTGTAGTCCAGTGTCCACGCATGTGTAGGTCCCGCTGTGCGGGTGCCGCGTTGACGATGCCAAACCACACACCGCAAAATCCTTTGACACGCAGTTGGATCGACAGCCAGAGACAGAACAGTATCATAGTTCAAGATGGATCTATTTGAGTCTTGAGGACTGACCTTATCCAATCGTTACGCGTTGCTCACCCAAGAGTTCATCAGCACGTGATCTTAGACGCCCGCGAGCGCCGCCGAGACGATGCCCGCGACCGGCACAGCCCTGCCCTTGCTCTTCTTCATGAAGCACGTGCCGCCGTTCTCATCCGACCACGAGTAAGCCTTGCAGCCGTCAAACGCCTTGCAGGCCGAGCAGCACACGCCGGCATCGACTGCCGTGCTGTGGGCGAGATCATTACCAATAAACTCGGTATCCGACTCACCGACGCACACGGGCTCAGCGAGCGGAACGATCACGGACGAGACGACGCCGCGTTTCCGAATGGCGTGGTCCACCGCACCTTTGAGCCAGCACGTGCCGCCTTGGTGGTCGCTCCACGAGTAGGCTCTGCAGCCGGGCGTCTCGTTGCACACGTCGCAGCACGTCTTGAATTTCGCGCCTGGTTTGTTCGTGAGATCGTTGCCCACAAACTCCATGTCGGCAAAGACGTTGCACACGAGCGACGGTGTGTCCCGACGAAGTTGGTCGTGAGTACGCCCTTCTGGTAATGACCTTGCCGCCGCGCGACTTGAGCCAGCACATGCCGCCCAGGTACTTGTTCCACGCCCACGTGAGGCAACCGGGCGTGCGTTCGCACTTGAGCTTGCATGTAAACACGGAGCCTGTGACGTTCTTGAGATCAAAGCCGAGTCGGTCCTTGTCCTTGAGCAGCACGCACGTGGACGTCGGATCGGGATCAGCAGAGACCATCGCGATAAGCAGTGTCGAGATCACGAGCACGAGACCAGCAAAGTAACGCATAGTGAATCTAGTAGGAGGAGTGGAGCTAGCGGAGACCGTGTCGGAACGGTAAGTGGTGGGGAGGACGCAACTTGCGTAATGCCCACGACAGTCGGAATGCATTGAAGTTCAATGCCCCTCTCCTTCGCGCCGTCTCGGGAGTCGACGCGAAAGGAGAGGATCTGTGGGCCTCTTGAATCTTTCCACATGGGTTCTCCACGCGTGCTTCCTTCCAGAAGGTGGTGAGACCGTCACCGAACTCTCCTCTCCAGTCGGACCGACGAGGGCGTCGCGCTCAGAAAGGTGGTCAGTACCCGGGATCCATACTTGAAGTGAGTAACAGACCCACTATTGCGAAATTTACGATAGACGAAATGTCAGAAAAGACCATTCAAACCAAAATTGAATTTACCGACGTTTTGGTGCAAGTTTTCAAAATGCAAACGACGGAGTGGATGCCCAGATGCTGAAAGCAAGATCCAGAAAAAGCGTCCAGAGAAGAACGCGTCCCAAGACATTCTACGTTCGAATCCTTAGAACCCCGCGAGCGCGGCCGAGATGACGCCGGACGACGCGACGACCTGGCCCTTGCCACTCTTCATCCAGCACGTGCCGCCGTTAAAGTTGCTCCACGTGTAGGCCTTGCACTGTTTCGTACCCTTGCAGAGCGAACAGCATACACCAGCATCGGCCGCCGGCTTGTTGCCAATGTCGTTACCGACAAAGTCCGTGTCGTACTCGAACGGACACACGGGACCCCAGAGCTGCACGGTCGAACCCGAGGTCGCACCAACCTTGGCGACCACGTGGCCGACGCCCTTCTTGAGCCAGCACGTACCGCCGTTAAAGTCGTTCCACGCGTACGCCGTGCACCCGGTAAATTCGCTGCACACGTCGCAGCAGTCGGCAAAGCTCTTGCCGGGCTTGTTGCCAATGTCCATGCCGACAAAGTCAATGTCTTTGAAGGCGTTGCAGACCAGCGACGGACGGTCGAGCACGCAGTCCGTGGTCGAGACACCCCACTTGTCCACGACCTTGCCAGCGTGCGACTTGAGCCAGCACGTGCCGCCCTGGTAGTCGTTCCAGGTCCACGTGAGGCATCCGTTGGTCTTGTCGCACGCAGCGTCGCAGGCGTCGCGCTTGCCCGGCGCGCTTGCGAGGTCAAAGCCGAGACGGTCCGTGTTCTCGTGGACCGTGCAGTTGGCGGGCTGCGGCTGTGGAGTCGGCGGCAAGCACCGTGTGTTGCCACACGGCGGCTTGGTCTCGATCACGGGCGGCGTGGTCGGTGGCGGCGCCGTGGCGTCCGGCGCCTTAGGTTCGGTCGTGACTGGCGCCTGGGTCGGGACCGGTCCGGGCGTGACTGGCGCCTGGGTCGGCACTGGTCCGGTCGTGACTGGCGCCTGGGTCGGGGCCGGTCCGGTCGTGACTGGGGCCTGTGTCGTGGCGACCGGTTCCGGCGTCTGGGCGGGATCCTTGGTGACTGGCGCCTGCGTGACATCCGGGGCCTTGGTGTCGACCGGTTCCGTGATTGGCATCAAGGTGGCTTGCGCCGACGTGGCCACGAGGGCCGAGAGAGCGAGGAGGAGAGCAGCAGTGCGCATCGTGAGAAGAGGGGAGTGAGGCTTGGTGGAGAAGAAGGGGGAGGAGAGGACCGGTGTGCCGGTGCGAGTGCAAATTGCAGAGTGAGCTCTTGGGTTGTGCTGTACTGTACTCTTTTCGCTGGCCTGCTCGACAGGAATCCAGAGACGGTCACGGGGGCGGCGCTTCCGGAGCCATCCAGTGGTCCAGGGCCTGGAAATCCAGGAGGAGGAACATAGGGGAGATGGGGAGGGGAGACTCTGTCATCAACGCGTGGTGACGCATGTGATATGAGTCATTACGAGACGGTCTCATTTATACCACGATTGCGAGGGACAAGAGACTGAGATGGAGCTCCATCTGGCAATCGCAACGGCGGGCCAACCAAACCACCCAATACCAAGTCAATTGGGTAATTGCGAGAGTCTCACACTTCAGTCTCACACTTCAACCACGTTGCACAGAAACGACCGAATCTTCAACAGCGCCCATTACTTACATCATATCTGTCCAGCTTGGTGTGGCGTGCACCATCTAGTGCACCCAATGCTTACCTACTGTACATGCTGGAGCATGGACTCGAGGCCTGGAAGTTGAATTTTTTAGAGTCACCCATTACAATGATGTACGACCAGTAGTGATGTGCTGCACAACACGAGGAGCCTGGTATCTCGGATGCGTGCGTGTAATATTATAATGTACGATACGCTGTACCGTTCGCAAGTCACACCGGTAGGATGCCAGGGTGCTCGAAGATGCGGAAGGATTTGGACTGCCTCCGCAACCTCGAAAGTGCCAGAGGCCCCCCTGTGTTGGGGCAAAAATCAAATGGTGTTGATGGTCGAGAATCACAGCCTGCTATGGGAGGTTCTATGAAAAATCTCGAGAACAGCGTGGCACACGTCGATGGAAAACAACTGGACGGTTTCCACGCGCTCTGGTCCATTTCTGTCCTGTCCTGTCCTGGATACTCTGGCGATGTATACAATCAAACTTGATGACCTCGCACTGTTCCATCAAAATTTTGGATTGGTGTGCTGTGTGTGCAACTCTGCACGAGTCTCAGCCGCTGAACTCACAGTGCAGAATTCGAGATAACCGGTACGACACCGATATAGAACCGGGTGAATATTGATTTGCTCTCAAATTCAAGATGGCTACATGCTCGCTAACTTACCACAGCAGCCCACACAGCACCGTAGCCGACCACACTATTAGCCGCGATCGCCACACGACTGCGTTTGACGTGGGCACTGGAATCACTGTGGTGTTCACCACAGTGTTGCGAACGAGAGAGGATGTGTTGGGTTTGGTTTGTTGGGGGCCACGACACGGGCCAAGCGCTGACTGTAGAAACTCGTCGTACCGCTGGCCAAATCTCGTTTGGCACGTCGGCACTGTCTTGATCTTTGCCACAAAGTTTGCTACCTGTGGACACACGTCGCAGATTGCAGCTGACGCGGGCTTGCTCGGGTCGATCACCTGCATGGAACAATTGGCGTTGTCCAACAGTCCGTCCTGTATTGGCGCCAGTGCGACAAGCATGGGCATGGACTGGAACGCACACTCTCTAGAGCTATTGAGAAGCTGGCCCGCGAGCACGCTCGTGATCTCGCCTGTCGTACGCAGTGTCTCAATCGCGCCGCAAAAGGCAAATGCGTGCTCAATGTAGTCGCGGAACGAGACGTTCCGACTGGGCAGTGCACAGGTCGGGATCACTTTGGTTGCCTTCTGGAGAGCCTTGCATGCCGGGCAGACTCTAAGTTCCTCGGTCATGTCGAGAGGATTTGTGCCTTCTGACGAAGGCGATACGAGCGATTTCAGCGACACGCCCGCGCACTGCTCGAGCTCGGTCTGGAATCCCCAATAGGAGGACGCCAGTTGCGCCTGCGTGCAGGCTTTCGAGGCATCGATGGCGACGGCATCGGGCGTCACTGTCGGTCCAAAACGCGTGGTGTCGTTTCCGCAAATGGCAAAGACGGGCGTGAGATGCTGCGCATACAACTTGGCCGTGACGCCGACGAGCAGTTCGTCCTCCGTGCTCAACGATAAGTCGCACTCGTCAAGCTGCAACGCCTGAATCGACTGGATGGCCGAGCCGCACGCCGTACTCAGGCAGACCTTGTCCGGGACGCGGTCGTAACCGGTCGCGTACGGCGCAATATTCGGGATCGTAAACTTGGTTTCGCGAGTGCACTGGATCATCGCAGGAGACTTTAGAACGGGACCGAGCTTGGTCATATTGCACGGCGCAGCACCAGCAAACAGCGGCGCCAAAGCGAGCAGGGACGTCACCAAGAATGCCAGGGCGTGCATCTCCTCGTCGTTGTGGAGCTGCTGGTGGAACTGGAAATGGAGTGTTCAGTGGAGCATGAGCGTGTTGTCTAGTCCCTCCCACTTGCGATGATCTGTTGGTCAACCACCTGGAGTGCGGAGCAACTGCGGAGGGAGAAGAACAATGTACCCATGATTTATAGCTGACCATAATCCCGACGAGATCTTTTTTCCAATTAAGGGTTAAGCCTTATTGGTTATTGCGAAAAACTGTGCGGAATCTTCATGACCATTGCCACGCCAACGTCCTCCATTCTTCGTACTCAAGCTACATGTCGACGGACACGGACACACACGAATGCGTTCGTCCGACAAGTGCAACGTTGCGTCCAATGCGACAGGTGCGCATCGTTTTGTACAGCGAGAGTGGTCACGCTCTGATCCTCTCATCTCCCTCGGATTAGTGCCCACCCTTGAGACGTCATCTAAAAACCAACCCACCGCGCCTCATCGACGGACACCATCGCGACGACTACCACGCGCCGCCGCTGCCACGCACTCGCCACTCTCTGCTCACACACACAGTCACCACCGTCTTTATCTCCGCCTCGTTACCATGGCACCCACAAGTGAGACCGTGGCCGCAGCCACGCGCCGTGCGCTCATCGTATTTGACTATGACCAGTCACTCGTGAACGAAGACTGTGACGTGTTCTTTCTCCAGCAGCTCTGCCCCGAGCTGCTGGCCGAGGTCGCAGCCACGTTGCAGGGTAAGACGCCGCCAACGTGGCCCGGGCTGGTCGATGAGATCCTGGGCGACTTTTCCAAGCGATGGCCGCATGTCACGCGCGACGAGATGACCCAGGCCGTGGCCCAGATCTCGGTCTCTCCAAAGATGCTGGACGCGGTCAAGAATGCCGTGGACACGCACGGCGCGACGGTCGTGATTGTGAGCGACGCCAACGAAGTCTTCATTCGCAGCATGCTTGACCACCACGGCATCGCAACGTACTTTACTGAAGTCCATACAAACCGCGCCGAGTGGGAGCAGCAAGACGACGTCTCGAACAACCGCTTGAGGCTGCGGCCGTACCACCCGCTCGAGAGTGAACCGCACGGCTGCGAATGGTGCCCGACCAACATGTGCAAAGGTACGTACGTGTCCAAGAGAAACATGGGTGGGTATCGAGTCTCTCATCCATTTTTTCCTGTGTGTGTCTGTAGGTCGTATTGTGGACGCGCTCCGCAGAAAGGACGAGTACGACGCTGTGCTCTACGTTGGCGACGGCACGGGCGACTTTTGTCCGTCAACACGACTCACCAGGTACGGGAAAAAACCCAATTATTTTGATAGAGGTTGAACAAAGAGTGTGTGCTCACTTTGCCTGTAATGCTGTAGCAACGACATTGTGTTTGCGCGAGCGAACGGTGACGACGGCAAGTCGTTTGGCCTGCTCGAGAAAATTGAAAAGCACGCCGACAAAGTGCAGGCACGCGTTGTGCCGTGGCGCACAGGGGACGATATATTTGAGCAGTTTCAGAAAGCGCTCCGAGTGTCGGCGTAATTCGCCTCAAACGAGAATGTGCGGTGGAAACGCATGAGAACTTTCGCCTCCGATAGAATATCCTCGTAGTGTATACACCGTGATGCAGATGCCAGGCAGAGGGCTCATACCGTACTACAAGTACTACGTAGTATCAATATGAGCCATCCACATGGGATACTAAGAAGTATCTCGTTTGTGAGGTACGTATCAAGCCTTCCCAGCATCGCCTGCACGAAATTCCACTCGAGTTGTCGGTTCTTGCATTTCAGTACTGTACCTAAGCGATAGGCCGAATACTACACAGCCGACCAGGTTGATACGATCAAATTAGTGCTGGGCCACTGCGTGCGCACTGTTAGTTTGGTTCAACTCAGTTTTTGAATCCAATCTTGAACCCAGGAAACTTCCCCCACCCAGTCCTCCACCAGTTTTAGAAATAGACCCGAAGTGCATCATTGATGCGCTCCGCGATAAGACTCAATACGGCGTTGTGGTGTACATCGACGATGGCCGTGTCGGCTACTTTCTGTCCACGTGACTCACGAGGTACGTTACGAAGTAAGGGGAATACGATACAGACGCACGGTCGACTGAGACGGATTTTTCTAGGATTGCCAATCGCGTCTTGGTACCAACGCCAGTGGCCGCTCGTTCGGTGTGCTGCAGAAGATTCAGGACACGCCCTACATAGTGCAGGCTCGCGTTGTCGAGTGACACACGGTCGTAAAATTCACGCCATCAAATGCCGTAAAGTTTACGACCATTTCCAGCAAACGCTTGAGGCCGCGACCATCAGCAATTGACCAATATGCGACGAGGCAGTCAGGTTCACGTAAGCACCTAACGTTTTGGCCAATCACTGTTCACGGTATCTGATACCAAGGGATCCGTAACCGCTAATACAGGGTCCACCAATTTCAAGTCTGACTTGTTTCCCCCACGTCAGTCTCCCAAAAAACACAAAACCGACTAAATGGCTCCGCTCACGCGCGCGGCCTCGCGGGCCACAACGGATGACCAGGTCCCCACGAAGCCCCGTGTACTCGTGGTCTTTGACTTTGACGAGTCGCTCGTGGACGAAGACAGCGACGTCTTCTTTCTCAAGTCGCTCCACCCCAAGCTGCTCATGGAAATGCTCTCGTCGCTCGAAGCCGCGGCGACCAAGCAGCCCCATTCGGCCACGGCCGACTACGCGCTCGGCCTGTTCCACGAGCACATGCCCGATGTCACACGCGATCAGATCCGCGACACGGCCGCGCGCGTGCCGGTCTCGTCCAAGATGCTCGACGCGGTCAAGCTCGCGGTCGACGAGCACAACGCGACGGTCGTGATCGCGAGCGACGCGAACGATTTCTTCATCCGCAGCATGCTGCAGCTCCACAAGATGACCGAGTACGTCTCCGAGATCCACGCCAACAAGGCCAAGTGGGAGAATGCCAAGAGCGCACGGCTGCGTGTCAAGCCGTACCATGCCAAGGCCAAGAAACCCCACGGCTGCGAACTGTGCCCAAGCAATTTGTGCAAAGGTAGGAAATGGGGGGGCTGTATGGATATATATCGTATGAGTGTGCCTAACGGAATCGTGATAACGGTCAGGCCACATTATTGACATGCTGCGCAAGAAGAACGCGTTCGACGCTGTGCTGTACGTCGGTGACGGTACCGGCGACTATTGTCCGTGCACGCGTCTCACCAGGTAAGAAGGAAATGATCGTGTCGATAGAATTCTATTGGTTTAGAGGAGAACTGACGTTAGTATGTACTCATTTTGTACGGTTAGCCGTGATACGGTGTTTGCTCGTGCCGATGATGCCAAGGGCAAATCGTTTGGGCTGCTCAAGAAAATCAAGGACGCGCCCCACAAAGTGGAGGCACGCGTCGTCGAGTGGCACGCCGGCGACGACATTTACGAGCACTTTCAGAAGACGCTCGCGGCCGCTACTGTCGCGTAGAAACGCAGCGAGAGCACTACTGTAGCCGCTAAGAGACGGTGGCTATGCGAGAGGACCGCATCATAGAGATCTAGACTTGTGCATGGAATACGCCGCGGCCGTAGATTTCATACTTGGGAGTATGATACAGTCTTTTCTTCTACAGTACGGATACAGATAGGAGACTATCGTGATCAGTGCTGCTGATCTAGCCAGTTGATAAGGTATCGTAGATTCACGAGATTGTCGTTTAGCATAGAGACCGTATCTCGCCTGTGAATGCTAGCGCTCGCCACGTGTGACAAGGCAGCTCCTCCCACCGAAATATCCAAATGGTCGAGGAAACCAGAAATTCTGACGTGTGCATACTTGCTATCTGTAAAAAACAGAATGTATGCGACATGAGACCGCAGGATTCATGCAAAACCACCGACTGACTCGTGGAGATCTCAGATCTCGATTTCGTCGACGCAAAGCGTCACCAGTCGTTTCGCGATCCATTTACCAAAGATTCGAAGCCGTAGCCTCTGGAACCTCCAGGAGTTTGGGGATATACCGGTATATATAGGAAGTGACCGTTTTCAGTCTCCAACGGATGCTCATTACTCAATCTTCCTCGTCAAGCATCCACCCGTCTCTCCTTTTCAACTCTCTCCATGGGCTCGCTCGGTCCTACCCCCGCTACTCTCGTGCGCACCAACAAAAAGCCGCGTGCGCTCGTGGTCTTTGACTATGACTTTTCGCTCGTGAACGACGACTCGGACTTTCTCTTTTGCAAGGCGCTCTGCCCCGAGCTGCTCTACCGACTCGACACG
>JAADVC010000907.1:0-14305 GCA_023334575.1 Pythium volutum | reverse complement strand
TCTGCGGCGCCGGCCCCCAAAGAGAGAATCAGCAGCACGGAGGAGGTCGCGGCAGGCGTCTGTCACGTCGACGTGGCCGTGCCTCGTATCACGGCAGCACTTATTTTCTTGTCGCCGTCTGGCGCGATTATATTAAAGTCTACGGCATGAAATACAGGGACGAGGCACCTGCAAGAACAATCAAATTACTGCGATTCATTGAACGCCCAGCCAGCGTACCAGCAACCGAGATCAAGGTGGTGTGAACCGACGACGGCACCGAGTTCCGTAACGCAGATTTTCGCTCTATCATCGCCCGTGAAGGTCTTCGCCACCAGCACACGGCTCAAGATCACGACCGACATCATTCGCCTATCCACCATGCTCTTTGAAGATGTGGTTCTTCCCGACGACGCAGTACCAGCTCTACCGGAAGACGAGGGAGGGGACGAGAGCACGGCAGAAGAAGACAATGACGACGACGAGCAAAACCGGCCGCGTGTGCCGGTGCGACGACGGACTGACCCTGGCAGAAGCGAGGCCGTCGAGGAAGCGCTGCGAGATACCAGTTGGAAAGCGGACCAAGTGAACGAGTACAACGGTGGCAGCGAGCTAACACGACTCAGGCGCTCAGAACGACTGTCATCTCGCGCAATTACTGCTGCGTTCCTATGCCTCGCAGAAGTAATACGTGAGCCGTTGAACATGGCGGAAGCAAGAGCATCGCCGCAGTGGCCAGAGTGGGAACGAGCGATCAAGGTCGAGATCAGCGCGCTTGACCTGAACAACGCGTTCGTGCTTGTCGAGCCACCGCCAGGAGCGCACGTACTCGCCAACACTGTTCAGTTCCGCATCAAGACTGGGCGAGACGGGGAGATCCTGCAGTACAAGGCCCGAGTGTGCGCACGGGGAGATTGGCAAATCTACCTACTCGACTTCATTGAGACGCACGCGCCCGTTGCGGATATTGTGTGCGTACACAGTACGTGTCTTCTTCGTTCTCGCGACCAAGATGAACATGGTGATACGGCAAGGCGATGTACCCGCGGCATACCTCAAGGCTGCAATAAAAGAAACGGTATACGTCCGACAAGTGAAGGGCTTCGAAAAATCCAGTCAAGAAAACAAGGTATGGTTGCTCAAGAAGGCACTGTACGGACTGCGGCAAGCTGGGCGCGAGTGGAACAAGGAGATCGACGGGTACCTGAAGAGTTACGGTCTCAAGGCCACGACGGGTGACGCGTGTCTCTACTACATGCCGATCGGCGGTGGCCTTCTGCTAGTCTGCCTGTACGTAGACGACATTCTCATTGCTCACCCGGAAGAAGAACAAGTCGTGCGGCTCATGGCCGGTCTCTCTCTCAAGTATCAAGTGAGGGACATTGGCGCACCCAACCAATTCCGAGGCATGCGCCTCGACCGTGCTGCAACCGGCGAGATCGACGTGTCGCAACGCGCCTATATCGACGAACTGCTTTACCGCTTCGCTATGGATCCCGTCCGACCTACAAACACGCCCATGGTCGCCAACACGCGTCTTGACGAATTCTCGAGCGAGCCCGACGCAGCGGAAATTGAACTCATGAGCCGAAAGCCGTACCGACAAGTCGTCGGAAGCCTACTGTATCTCGCACGAGTGTCGCGTCCAGACATTGACTTTGCGGTAAATCAACTAGCAAGGCACTGCGCCCGACCGCGCAAAATTGCATGGGATGCCGCCATGTACTTGCTCCGCTATCTACGAGGGACGCGCGAGCTCAAGCTGCGGCTCGGTGCCGACACGGGCTGCGAAACGCACGTCGCCAGTGACGCAGATTTTGCCAACGACAAGCAGGACAGGAAGTCGGTATCCGGGTTCGTGGTCTTCCTATTTGGCGCGCCAATTGCTTGGAGCTCCCAGAAGCAGACCGTCGTCGCTCAGTCCAGTACGACAGCCGAATTCATCGCGGCCAACGACGCGCTTCTCCAGGCTGAGTGGATCAAGCTCGTGACCGATGAGATCTTGTCGTCGACGCCGCTCAAGCTCAACCTCCCGCTGTTCGTGGACAGCCAACCCACGATCAAGCGGATACAGCGTGACGGGTCCTCTGGCGCACAAAAAGCGATCGACATTCGTTTTCACGCTCTAAAGGATTCCTGGAAGCATGGCGTCATGGCCCTCGAGTACGTACCAACGACCCACAACCCGGCCGACTTGCTCACAAAGTCTCTCGGCGCCACCGAACTCCAGAACAAGCGAGGCCTGTGCGGCCTGCATTGAACTCCGAGGGACGCCTCAAATGGAGCAGTGCTTGCGGGGGAGGTGTCGTGCCGAGCAGATGGGCAAGCGACTGCTCCACGGGTGGAGACGGGGCGGAGCGTCTCAGTACGCATCCGCCTTGGCGGACCTTGGATGACGCAGGCCCGATCCTGAGGGATCTGCAGACCGCTCCTCTTCCCGAGGGAAGAAATCCAGGTCCTGGAGTTGAGGCTCTGGTGTCATGGAAACGCGGCCGAGGCCGCTTGGTAGGAACAGTGAGAAGAAAGAAGCCTAAGAAAACCAGTTCATAATTTGCTCTACAAGCCCCAAGTGTGATCCCGTACTCAACATTTTCGTAGTCCAGACCCATTCCAAAGGGATTGGTCATTTGTTGAGCCAGCTCTGATCGACAAAGACCGAAAGCAACCGGCACTGCCCACCACAGCTTGGACGTTGAGGGCTGGGAAATTTTTGCGCGAATACCAGCCCTCGTACGCAGCCGGGCGAGAGATTCTAATGAGCGTCCCGACAATCGCCCCGACGACACCCGGAAACCCACCCACTCGATAAAATCCTGCCTCGACGGCGGGAAGTTCCTCGTGGGTGGGCATGCGGACAAAGCGCTTGCCCAAGCCGTCGAGTACGTCGAGTATGTCGTTGATGTACTCGACCGCTCGGGTTCGCGACACACCCACAATGGTGGCAGCCTCGTCCTCAGTCCCACCCTGAGCCAAATAGACCATTGTCAGCGCCACACGCTTAATGAGCTTGTGCTTACTGTTGGAGGCAGGTTTTCGGGCAATCGCTTGCGTCACGAGCTCGTAGATTTAAAAAAAAGAGTTCTTGTCACAGCGGAGCTTCTTGCGAAACCAGTCGGTCGATTCCGCTGCAATCGCTTGCTCAAAGGTCGTCGACGGAAACGTGGAGACTCGACTGGGTGGCGCGCGGGCGCTGCGTTGGTCCAGGGCAGCGACCGATGCTGCCACACAAGCACCGATCACAACTGCGAGCGTGGCGACGAGCGTGCTGTCCATGGCACAGGTGTGCAACACCTCTGGTTGGTGTTCCCAGAACACGCATCTCAGCACAGGAGGATGTGAAAGTGATTGGCAAATCATCGTAATTTTAACCAATCAAAATGAATTTTGTTTTCAGCACAGTCCGTGTGCTGGCACTTGAACCAGGGTCTTAGCGTTCGTATGACTGCAGCAGTGACATCTGCTTGGTCTGTAGCCATGATCACCTAATCACCTTGTATGATTATCCAATCGAAGCCTACAACCTGACGTTTGCCATTTTTTATCCAATCAGAGTCCGCAATACTCATGACTCACACTTCATGAGTGATGGTCTCTAGTATTGAGCGCTTCGTAAAAAGTCTTCCGTAAATACCCCCACCACCAGCTCTTTTTTGTTGGTTGGTTCTCCCGTTGCCTTTCGCTGGCTTTTCGCTGGGGCCTGCGCCCCCACGCCCGCGACCTCATTGCCGCTTTGCCAACTCCGTCAAGCACCATGGGTCGCCGTCCTGCTCGCTGCTACCGTTTCCAGAACAAGAAGCCGTTCGTCAAGTCGCGCTACTGCCGTGGTGTGCCCGACCCGAAGATTCGTATCTACGAGGTCGGCAACAAGAAGGCGACTGTCGACACGTTTCCGTTCGTGGCCCATCTCGTCTCGGATGAGAAGGAACAGCTCTCGTCCGAGGCACTCGAGGCCGCGCGTATTGCCGCCAACCGTTACTTGAACAAGCACGCCGGCAAGGACAACTTCCACATGCGTATCCGTTGCCACCCGTTCCACGTCTTGCGTATTAACAAGATGCTTTCGTGTGCCGGCGCCGATCGGCTGCAAACCGGTATGCGCCACGCGTACGGCAAGCCGCAGGGCACGGCCGCGCGTGTCGAGATTGGCCAGCCCATTATCTCGGTGCGTTCCAAGGACCAGTTTGGCCCGGCCGTCGTTGAGGCGCTGCGTCGTGCCAAGTTCAAGTTCCCGGGTCGCCAGAAGGTGCTCGGCTCCAAGAAGTGGGGTTTCACCAAGTACGAGCGTGACGTGTACGCCCAGATGCGCGCCGATGGCACGCTCGACCTGGACGGCAACCACGAGAAGTACCTCCCGAACCACGGCCCGCTCAAGCTCTAAGCTAGAGTGATGTTAGTATTACGGACTGTATAAACTCGGAACAAATCCATACGAGGAGTCGTACGCTCATCCCGTGCGTGCGTCGTGTTGGCAATGAGCAGTTCGTTGTCTTGATGTCGTGCGTGGTAGATCGTGAAGGGCTATGACGTCTGCACAGGTCATTAGTGGTACGTCGTGGCGAAAAGCGGGGTCTTCAAACAGTGGGCAGTGGCCGCGAGGAACACGCCATTGCTATTTTGAGATCACCGCCGCGTCTATCGTCAGGACAAAACCGGCCGAGCTTCGTCTCATATTCTTGAGCAACAACAACAGCACTGCAATTCGCTGACTATTCGGCTTCGGCTGCCGTGTCGTTGGCCCAGTTCTCTCTCGCAGCGTCGGCCACCCATGCCGGCCGTGCGGTCCAAAACCAGCGGCGGCACTACTAGCTCCGTGCGGAGTACAGCAGTCGCTCGCAGCTCGATCCACCTTCAGTCGCCACAGTCCGTGGCACGGCTTGCTCCTGCGTCGACCGAGACTGTGGAACTGTCGCGGGGCGATGCGGCCATGTGTCTCCAGCGCTGGTGGAGACAACGCCATCGCAACCGACGAGCGGCCGAGCTCGGCGACCAATTGCGTGTGTACGCCGCGTCGCTCACACGCCAAAAGTGCGCGGCGCTGATCCGCGCCAAGATCCGCGACATTCTCGTCCACGTCGTGTTTCTCACAGTGTACACGGTGAGCGGCCACTATGGGTACTCGAGCGAGCACCTCTATCGGTTCGTGCACGCGACGACGCGCGCCTACCAAATGCCTGGCCTTGAAGGTATCACATACGACGCGATCGCCTCACCGCAGGATTTGTTTGCGTGGCTGAGAGGACCGTTTCTATCGGCCACCTACCCAAGCTCCTGGTCTGCTGCCTCGACCGAGGCCGAGCCACAGCTCACGAACCACGTCGTTGGCGGGATCCGCATCGGCCAGCTCCGCGTCCAGCGCAACAACTGCACGCTTCGACTAGCTGCGTACGCGCCCGGCGCGTGGACCGACGACGCCAACACGCGCCACGCGCTGCTTTGCTATGGCACGTCACTGGGCGATTTTAGTCTTGCCGACGAATCGACCGAGTCGTTTGGCTTGGCGGCGTCGGCTGCTCTTTTCCCCTTTGAAGGTCTCAATGGCACGAGCACGAGCACGGAACGCCACGAATATCTCTCGTCCATGAAGGCGTTCAACACCAAGACGCTACCGGCGCCGGCCTTCTCGGTCCTGCTGCCACGCGCCAACAAGACCCAGGCCACACAAATCCTAGAGATGCTCGAGCAGAACGCCTACGTCGATCTGCAGACACGAGCCGTCATGATCGATGCCAACTTTTTTAACGCCATGCTGCAGTACACCATGGCCGTGCGGTTTCTGATCGAGTTCCCGTCGTCTGGCGGCGCCGTCGCGACGCTCCACGTGCGCACGGCGCCGCTCGCCGAGTCGTTTTTGATCCGAGACTATGCAGTATGGTGGACGCTGTGCAATCTCGGCGTCGTGGCCTTTTACGCCTTCTTTCTTCTCTCGGAGATCACACTCCACACGAACCGCCGTCGCCGTCAACGGAAAATGACGGCGCCCGCACGCGACCGCGACGTGAGCCACAACGGCTCGATGCTGCGTGCGCTGAGTCTCGTGCTCTATTTCACGGTGTGGATTCTGTGGCTCTTCACACGGCTTCAGGCACCCCGGACGTTACCAGTGTTTTCCTCGAGCCACTACGTACGGCTGCGGCCCTTTGCTGAGGCCTACCGCCTTTCGCAGTGTGTGCTCGGACGCAACACGTGTCTCTGCTGGTGGATTTTGATCCTGCTGCTCCGCGTGGTCTCCCATGTCGATGTTTTTGTGCGCACGGTCGAGTTTGCGGCCCGCAGACTCGTGACGCTGCTGCTCTGCCTCACGGCCTTGCTCTACGGGTACGCCAGCGCCTTCTTGGTGGTCGCCGGCGCCGACGCGAGTGCGTTCCGCTCGATCCCGCAGGCCATGGCCTCGCTGCTGCTGCTGCTCTTTGGCTCGTCGAGTGCCGCGACCGCGACGTCCCAATACTCGACCATGGAGATGCTGCTCTTTGCCTACTTCCTGCTGCTCAACGTGTTCGTCATTTCGAACCTGTTTCTCGTGGTCGTCCACGACGCGTACCGCCAGGCACTCGACCACGCCGACTTGATGAGCAAAAACTCGCACGAGCAGTTCAATCTCCCACTCGAGACGTTCAAGTATTGCCACACCAGTGTTGAACAATTTGTCGCACGAATCGTGGGCGTCGTGCGTCGTTTAGTGCCGGCGCGTATGCTGCCGCTCCGCGAAAAGCTTAAGGGGCTCTCGGCCGTGCGCGCCGTCTCACGCTCGAAAGCCGTCACGAAAAGCTCAAAGATCATTGCGGGCAAAGCGAGTGAGCTTTCGCGGTTTGGCGGCAGGCTCGTGCAAAACGTCGCCGCTGGATTGAGTGGTGACGGCAAAGGAGACGCTATAGACGGTGGAAGTAGTAGAGGTGGCGAGCTCAGCTTACGGCGACGGCCAGCGAATGGCAGTGGGGGCAACGACCCGACCATGAAGTTACTGCAGGGCATGATGCTGCAGCTAGCGATCCAAAACGAGGCGCTGCAACGCTCGGTGGACGAGCTGAAACGCGAGCTGCGAAACCAATCCCTTGGCGGCAGTGATGGAATTGGTGATGAGATCACAGGCACCATGATGGGTCGACTGGCCGGGAGACGCACCTCTAGCTCGGAAATGCGGGCGCGCGCGCTCAAATACCCCGGGAACGACGAGGACGATGATGGTGACGAGGATGATGTGGGTGAGAACGAGGACATCCGCGCCGTCGATTCATCTTCGGATATCACGACGGTGCAGGCAATGTGAACTCACTCGCGATTTCTGGCGAAAAATAAAATATTCAATTCGAGCCAATTCCAAATGTGCGCGCACGTATTCGTAAGAAAGGCAACGGCACGGTGTATCACGCGGCCGTTTTGCTGATGGGTTCTAGGTGTACGGGTACCTACTCCTACACTGGCGGCGGGTCCTTCTTCTGGTTCTGAAAGGCTGTGAACGTGATTGACCGCCGCTTCGGCACTTTTTCTTTCGGCATGGTCTCACGTGTGGCCGCCGGCAGGCCCACTTCAATGTCGTCCACACTTCGGCGATGGGGTTGACGACTTGTTGTATGACCATGGCTATCAGACAATTACATTCACAATCAGTCACTTCCCCACTTGGTGGAGTAGAACCACAAAACTGTCGTACCCGAAATTGCGTGCCGAAGGCCGTCTCGACAAGAGCATGCGCTGGGGGCCGCTCTGGAAGCCCAGGCCCGTTAGGATTTCGGTGAAACCCATGGTCGCTGACATGTCGAGGTAGTTGTCAATGACGTGGCGGCTGACAACGTCCTCGGAGTTATCGTCGTTGTTGTCTGGGTTCTCTTCGTCATTCTCAGAATCTTCTGTTGTGCTGAGCTCGCTCTCGTTCTCGTTGATCGTTGCCATCGACGCGGGCGGTGATTCCGCCTTGACTGGTACCTCTTTCACTGTAGGCAGCGGGCCACTCTTCCCAATACCGTCCAAGGTGAAATCGCCAGTCGTAGAAAAGCTCTTGCCACCACGATCGAGGGTAAGCTTGCGCTTCATGCTCATTTGCGCGACTGGGCGGCGCTGGGAGAGAAGGTAGACGCCAAAGATCGTAGTCGTAATGCCCACCACAAACATGCATGCCTGCTGGACCGTGAAGGTGCGGATCTCCTGGAAGTAGATCACACCGCCGAGCACGCCACTGATGATCCAGTACGCCTGGTAGATCGGCACGACCGATAGCGCATCGTAGTGAAGGAGGCCGCAGTTGAGATAGTGAATCTGGCAGAGCAAGCAGCTCACGAGCGCGATCATGATCAGATACGTCTGGACGTGAGATAAACTGTCTTCACCGTGGATAGCCGCCTTCAAAAGCTCTGCAGTCGACTTTGCAAACAGCACAGATTGCCCACCCATCGTACCGGATAGTCTACATCACAGGAGTAGGTGAGAACCACCGGACAGTCACTATGTCCACCGAAACCAAGCGTACCCCGCGTAGCCGATGAGTCGAATTTTGGCCCACAGCACGGGTTGCCCGACTTGAATGAAGCGATGGCGCCGGCTCGTGAGACTAAGCTTCTCAACAAACTGGATCATAAAGTAGTGGCCGGCAACACAGCACACGACGACCGCAAAGTACGCGATCGTAAGTGGGTCCGTGTAGAGATGCATGAGCATCGCGAGGTTGTACGACGGTGACGAGTGCGACGCAAACACAACTGCTATCGTCGCGCCGGCAAAAATCACGAGCGTGGCCGCAATATCCTTCTTACTAAGCTTCTCCTTGTTGAAGCAAGGCGCCAGCATCTACAGATTTCAGAACCGCAGTCAGCGTTATTGCACGCCTCACAAATAGAGTCACATGGATGGGGGAAGTCGAAAACGCACCATATTCCACACAAGCGTGAGCGCGGCTAGCGGCGCCAACAGGCTCTGTGGTGCCAGTCCAAAGGCCACAAAATCGAGAATCGAGCCGGCGAGAATGAGCACAAACCCAATCACCCACAGCGGCAGCCGATAGGCCGGTAAGGGCTCCTTGTTGGCCTCGTGGGCGTTGAGCTCGTTCTGCTTCAGCGCGCGCTTCTGCAAATTGATACCGACGCTGGCCAGGAATGAAAAAACGACGGCGATCGCAAAGCCAATGACCCACGCCGTGTGCTGCGGGCCCTTGTAGCTCGTGTCAAAACACTTGCCGTCGTTCACGAGCCCTGCGAGCTTGTGCTGAGCGCTGCCGCAGAACTGAGTCTGCGTGAGTTCGACCGAAGCGTTGCCCAGCGATGCCGAGCAGTTCGCGGTGACAGCGGTCGTGCAGCCGGCGAAGCAAAAGGCTTGCGCGGCGCCCATCTCACAGACGCTAAAGTGCTTGGCGCACTGCACGTGGCGAAGCGTCCGCGCGCACGAATCGGCGGCCGCAGCGGTTGCATTCAACAGCGTCTCGTACTCGCTCTTTGCAGCAGCATCCTATAATCACACACGAACCGTCATCAGAACATTCTGCCTGTGGACTTCCATACTGTATATAGGTCACCGTACCATTGCCTTCCAGGAGTCGCCTGTGCGGCAGGCCGAGTACGGCACAAACTCGCGGCAGAACGGAATCTCGAGCGCCGGCGGCACGTCGCAGGCCGTGCACGCGAGCGCCGTGGGCATCGTGAGCTGGTTCTCTTCGGCCGAGACCACAAGCGATGGCGTCGCAGTCAATAGCACTACTGCAACGCCGACTGCAATCTTGAGCGGGTGCACGAAACAAGCCGAGCGGCGACACGCCAGGAAAGCGCGACCACCCATAGAAGCGGACGCCGGTGCGTCGTCTGGACTCATACAGTCAGAGGCAGAAGCAATAGAGAGAGAGAGAGAAGAAGAAGTAGGAGCGTCTCTGGACGTAATGACGTCCGTGGGTTGCTTTCTTTGGATGGGGGAGTTGCCGTTAGGCTTGAATTGGGCAAGGAGAAAAAGAAACACCCACACAACAGCGAAACTGTTTGGGGACGGAAAGAACGCGGAGTGTACCGTATACGTTCTGATTAGTGCGCTCTGAGTTCCCACTTCAAAGATTCTCTGAGTCTGGGCATCTCAGATCTGACGTAGAATGTACTTAGATTAGATGGAGACAGTGAATCCCCCATGCCGTTTGTGTAACCCGTGCGGTAATCGGGATTACGGTTACTGAACCTAAAAATGATTACGACTCAACGAACAAAAAATATTTACGACTCCATTATGATCATCATTCGTTCGTGCAACCTACAAACCCCGCGTGCGACACTGTGCCCCGTCGCGGATATTTTTTACTTGATCAAAGTATTGTCAAAATGTGGGACCTGGCACCCAAGTTGGGTGACCCAACACAAAAAGCTCTTCGGGTAACCTTCGCGTCACCACTCATGTTGATCCCCAATAGAGCGCCGTCTCTTGCGCCAACCAAACGACCTGAAAAACGCAGCAAGCATATCTGGAGTTCCCGTGGCGCGCGATCCGCTCACTCTTGTTCCGCTGCGATGGTCAAGCTCATGGCGCACAAGTCGAAGGCTCTGCCCGCGGCCCACTCGCTTGAGGAGTGGCACGCGCAGGCGCTGCAGCGCTACAGCGTGTCGGCATCTTCTACGATTGGCCACACGACCAGCGCCTTTCTCGTGACGCCCCACAACGCGGCGCTGCGCATCCAGTTGCGGTACCGCGTCTACAAGGAGAAGATGCGCGCATTGATTAAGAAGGGGTCGGTTAAGGTGCAAGAAGGTACGAGCGGCGGTGGTGATACACCCGCCCAAGACGTCGTTGCGCTGGCCGGCTCGGTCAAGACCGCGGTCCGCGACCGTGGCGTCAAGGCCAGCAGCATGGCGCTCGCCGTCGCGTACAAGGTGCGCAAAGATCTGCCTGCGACGGAGACCCAGCCAGTGTCACTGCTAGTGCGCGAGAAGGGCCAGGTGCCCAGTGCAGCAGGGCCCGAGATCGTGCGCCCGTCGATCAAAGCGGCGCCGACGCCCTGGGGCTCGAACGACTGGACGGCGCATTCCCTGGGGTTCGTCGGTCTACCCAAGCAAAAACACGATGGCGAAGAGAGCGAAAACGACACGGAGAGCATCGCCACGGACGACCGCGATACCCTGGGGATCGTCAGTGCTATTGAAGCGGACCATCAGCTGATGATGGGCGACTATGACGCGACCCCCATAAACGGACCCGCCCGCAAGTTTGTCGACGTCATGCATCCGTCGTGGCTGCTCGCGACCATCGAAGAGCGCTGCGCTGAGGCCGCGGCGTCGCTGGGTGCACGTGGCCGCCACGGAAAGCATGCCCAGATCACAATGCTCGACCTGCGCCACACGGTGCTGGACTTGCTGTTCATTGCGCGGTCGGGTGTCTCCGACAACTTGAACGGTCGCGCGCCATCGTCGATCCACGCTCACCACCGTAATCTCGTGGAGAGACTCACAAAGAGCTCTGCTTCCCAAAGTGAGACGCTGGACGACGCTGTGCGGCGCCGCGTGCATCGCATCTTCAGTGCGCTCCAGTCGGACATGGTCATGCCAGCCGTGCGTTGTCTCGGGTGGTTGCTCACCAAGACGTGGCGCATGCTCTTCAGCGGGCTCCACGTCGACGTCGAGTCGCTCCATCGCGTCCGCCAAGTCCTCGAAGCCTCGGGCAACGTCAGTGTCGTATTTACGCCGACCCACGAGACCCACTTGGACTATTTGATCATCAGCTACCTGTGCTTTGCCTACGGTATCCCGTTACCTCGCATCGCGGCCGGCAACAACTTGGATCTACCGGTGATCGGCTCGTTCTTGCGTGCCAATGGCAGCTTTTTCATCCGTCGGTCGTTTAAGGACGACCCGCTTTACAAGGATGTGCTCCAGCACTATGTCCACGAACTACTGGACGACGGCAATCCGCTCGAAGTGTTTCTAGAAGGTGGCCGCTCGCGCCACGGCCGTGTCTGCAAACCCAAGATGGGCTTTCTCAATATGTTTCAAGCGTTTGTCGACGATCAGGCCGCCTCTTCCAATGGCAAGGACGTGCTGCTCGTACCCATCTCGCTCGACTATGACCGTGTGTTTGAAGTCGAAGAGTATGCCAACCAATTGCTGGGCAAACCCAAGCAAAAGGAGAGTCTCGCTGTGTTTTTCTCGTCGCTGTGGGACATGCTGTTTCTGCGGTGCGGCCACTGCTACGTGCGTTTTGGGGAACCCGTGTCGATCAAGCACAGTGCGTCCCTTCCAGCAACAGCACAGACGCTGGCTGTGCGCATGCAGACCTGTGGCACAGTGACCAGTACGGCGATCGTCGCGGCGCTGCTCATGTGGAAACGCGAGTACACGACACGCGATATGCTGGTCACGCGTGCGCAGTGGCTCATGGCGGAACTGCAAGTCCGTGGCGCGACGATCGCCCACTTGGAGAGCGTCGAGGAGCTCGTGGACCATGCGTTGTCGGTGCTCCAGGTCGACGTCTCGAGCCAAGGAGTGGTCCATTCCAAGGTCTCGTTTCCGACGCGTGCACTGGAACTTGGGTTTTACCGAAACCATTTGCTCCACATCTTTTTGCCTGACATGGCATTGCTCGGCGCCATTGACGCGTTGCGTCTCACTGCCACGACCACTAGCAGCAGCAGGAATACCGTCACACTGGACAAGGCGCAGGTGCTCGAGACGGCGTCCTTCATATGGAAGTTTCTGCGGCACATTTGTCGCCATGACGACGTGGATCTCGTCCAACATCTCGAGAAACTGGAGCTGCGTGTCCCGGAACTGTCGATCACATCGGATCACGTGAACGTGCAGCTGACCAAGTGGCGAGGCTCGCGTGCCGTGGGCTTTGCGCTGTCGCTTCACTGGTCGTTTGTCGATTCGCTCTTGCTTGCAACGCTTGCGGTGTCATCGCTTCTCACAACGCCGACTACCACCAAGACGAGCGAGCGGGAGATGCTCCGGCTCGCGCAGCTGATCGCGAGAGAGCTCTTCACGGCGAGCCGGATCACCCATGCCGAGGCGTTTTGCAGTGAGAGCATCAAGCAGGCGTGTGAGTTTCTCCAGGAGCACGGCACGATCTGTTTCTCGTCTTGTCCGACGACTGGCGTACGGATCTACTCGCTGGGCCAGACGACATCGGAGGATGAGCTGACCGGTCTCCAGACGTGGGTAAACTCACTTCGTAAACCCAAGACCTTTTTGTACCGAGAGGACCGTCCAGCTCCTGCGATCACGCACCTCGAGACGCGCGCGCTTGTCCAACGTGCCCGAGAAGAAGCCACGCAGATGCCACAACGCGGTGGAGTTTACGCGGCGTGGATGTCCCACTGATGTAGCGATTATACCAGTAGTTGCCCCTCACCCTAATTTATACCAGAATGACGCCGTCCCTCGCAATGGAGTCTCATATTATGTAGCTATCAGGAGATCTGGATGAGCTTGCCCTTGTTCATTCAGCTCTCGTAGAACCAGTCACTGTGTTGCCATTGTTCATCCCAATCTACTACCACGTACTCGAGTACTACGTATTAATAGTACTACGCAGTAGTCTACCGTAGTCAATGTCTGGTAGGGCTGTATGATGTTGCTGCACTAAGAAAATGACAGTAGAATTGATTGCTTTCTGAAGAGAAGAAAAAAGGAGGATCGTGATAGAGACAACACCGCTCAGTCACAGAATGAGGGAAGTGGCGGGCGCCGATTCAAAGACTGCACGCGAAAGATTTTCGTGTCTCCAGCAAAACAATGTGTATCTGTATCAATTGCCAGAGGTGGAGAGAAACTCCCATTCTATAGAAAATCCGTCATTAACCACACGTATGTATTGGATAGTAGAGGTTTGGAAAGCCCGAACATGTACTGTTTGTTTTCCGCGCGATTTCAGACGGATCGAGTTGCTTCCTTGGAAATGCAGCCATCACATCTGGACCTTCATAAGGCCGAAAGGACTCTTGTCACTTAAACGTTCGTGCCAAATTTGGTTACGCACCAGTAGAGAGGAGGCTCGCTTCTTGGTGGGATCCACATGCTAGACCACCCTCACGTTAAGTCACCATGAGGCGCTGGTTCCAAAGAACGCTGTCAATTTGATAAAGGTAGTTTAACACTTTTCGATTCCCTATGATCGTATGTCTCGCCACTAACGGCGCCGATACCGCAGATACAAAATTCCCACAAACACCAGCTGCAGCGCGACCGCGTAGACCACCAGGATCAGCATGTTCTTGCCCACGTCCACGTCTTCCATGTCGTACTCTTTGAGCACGGCCATGGCTGCCTTGTCGTCGCGGTCGTGCGCGAAATGCTCAAACATGAACGACCGGAAGCTGTACGTGTGGAAGGCCAAATAGTAGCCCCAGATCCAGTACACTGGGATGCTGCGGTAC
>JAADVC010000906.1:0-14316 GCA_023334575.1 Pythium volutum | reverse complement strand
TGGTCCCCAAACTTCCACTTGGTCACGGCAAATGCCTCTATTAGTGGCACTAATAGGCATTTGGTATCGGTATGAAAACCGGTTTTCTTTTGTGTCAGTACCAAACCACCTCTGTTTTGTGACAGTCGTCATGAGGATCACAGGGGAAGATGATGTCGCGGCGGAGATTCGCGCAACGCTGCCCATAGCGGCGCATTCGCTGGACGCTGCGCTCACGCAGCTGGCTCTCCAGCATGTCGAAACGATTTCGCACGCGGTGGTGGCCGCGGACGAGCGCGTCGATCTCTCTGTGCTTCGCAATGTGATGGAACACATCCACGCCAGTGCGGAATGGACCAAGGACCGCGCCCAGATCGCGACGCGTATCGTCAAGGAGCTCTGTCGTATCATTGTCAAGACCGTGTCGACTGCCATGATGCATACCGAGAATGTCAAGCAGTTCATCCATCTCGACGACAACCTTGCGCCCCTGCTGGCATTTATCCTCGCGGTCAGTGACAGGGCCGACTCGCCAGTTAGCAGTGACATGGAGCTATTTCGGTGGACACCGTTTGCTGTCCACGCGAGTGCATTTTTCAGCTGTGGGCAACTGCCTGCGTACGAGGCGATGCGGTGCACTGAGCTAGCGACGCGAGTGCTAGACACTTGCCAGCGACTCCACCGAAAGAGCAGCCGATCGGATCTGCTCGCGCTCCAATTCGATCGCCTTGTCGCGCTCACCTCCGTGGACGTCTCGAAAGAAGACTGGATCTCGGAGCATTCGATCGCCAAGCATGTGCTCGAGTGGGTTGTCCACCAGGTGTCGTTCCCGCACTTTGGTGGCGACGTGCTCGGGCGTGTGCTCGCGCTCGTGTTTCCATTGGTCGACGATCTCACGGACGCGACACAACTTGTCGGTGCGCGCATGCTGCTCCACATTGTCAATAACGTGACCGACACGGAATTGCGCTGGTACACGGACGTGCTGCTCGAGGTGCTGCGAGGTGCCATCACGACCCGCAAGCCCGTGACGCTCGATTGTCTCGTCGAGTCGCTCGTGCTCGCGCTCGACAAGCTGTCACCAACAACCGACTTTCAGTTCTACGATCGCTTTGTGCCTCGCCTTCTCAATGACTGCAGCTTGAGCTCGGATGTCGCTCTGCGCGTGCTGTACACGCGCCACTTGCGCGTCGTCATTTCTCGACTCGGCGCGCCGCATAGTCTCTATTTGATCCGCTTCTTGCAGCCGCTGCTCAAGGTGCTGGTGGCCTCGTTCGAGAGCGTGAACGCGTCGCTCATGGCGGAAACGCTCACGACACTTGAGCTCGTGGTCGTCAGCGCGTGGCCGCGTATCCCTGCCCACAGCGAAGAGATTCTGGTCGGCGTACTCAAGGCCGTCGCACTCTGTGAAGCCTTCCATGGTAGCGAGCCGCATCTCCCGACCGCGAGCGAGCGAACCGAGATTCTGCGTCTCGCTCACAATATCGTGCGTTTGCTGATGGATCTCAACAAGGCGAGCGTCGCCGAAATGCTGCAACGGGTCGCCGATGAGAGCCACGCACTGAAGCCATTTGCTTCCCAAGCGCTCAACGCTGGGCCAACGTAATAAAATGATTGGCTAATAATTGGATTTGGCGTTTCATGATTGGTCCATAATGATCAGATCCGTTGTTGATCTTGCGCAGACCCACAAGTGTCCTGTCCATCATTGCGCAAATCAGGTTGGCATCGCCATGGACCGTATTGAGCGCATTCGATCGCATCTGACGGCTGCGGCGCCGCCCAGCGTCGCGCCATCCTCACCCTCCGCGGTGTTCTTGGCGCCCCGTGAGGCATCACTGTCGCCCCACGTCTATGACGCCGTGCTGACGCCGCCCGCGGTCGCGTTTGTCGCCCACGTCGCTGCCCGGTTTGCGGCCGAGATCGCCACGGTACGTTTTGTGTTGACCGCTCTTGTATGGTTACCATAGCGACTCATCCACGCCCATGGGTGATAATGCTTGTAGATGTATGCGGACCGCAAGACGCGTCGCCTTCTCGCCGAGCGCGACCCCACCACAGCGTTCCCCACGTTCCTCAGCGCGACGCGGTCCATTCGCGAGGACGCGACGTGGCATATCGACCCGTTACCGCTTGCTCTCCGTGACCGTCGCGTCGACATTGGCGACGTCGCGCCCTGTGAGAAAAGGCTTCTATTCGAGGCACTCAACTCGGGCGCACAAGGTGTGCAAGTCGACTTTGACGATGGCAACTGCCCGACGTGGAAAAACACGTTGGAGGGCCATTTCCACATTATGGACGCGGCGCGCGGACAGCTCTCACACGACGGACAGAAAATGGTGGTAAAACCAGCACTGCTGATCGTACGACCGCGTGCATGGAACATGGACGAAACCGTACGTGCAACACAATTTGTATCGGGATATTCTTGTGGGTGACTGACAGTTTCCCTATGTGTAGAATATGATGGTCGCCGGACGCGTCGTGCCCGGCGCGCTCTTTGATTTTGCCATGCATCTCTTCCACAAGTGCGTACCCTACTATTGATACTATAGACGAAAGGGTATGCGTTGACTAACGTTGTTTTTGGAACCCAAATAGTGGCAAGCTACTGCTCGAGCAGGCCCGCGGGCCGTTTGTGTACTTGTCTAAACTCGAAGGCTACAAGGAAGCGGCGCTGTGGCGCAAGATCTTTGAGTTTACGGAGCGAACGCTGCAACTGCCGTCGGGTGCCATCAAGGCGACTGTGCTGATTGAAAACATCTATGCGGCGTTCGAGATGGACGAGATCCTGTACGAACTGCGCCACCACTCGGCGGGGCTCAACTGCGGCATGTGGGACTACACGGCGTCGATCGTCGTCAACTTTCGTGCGCACGCCAAGTGCGTGCTGCCCGACCGTCAGCGGTTCGTGTCCATGAGGTCCCCCTTTCTTCAGTGCGTACTGAGCCCTCTACTATTGGGTTTTGTTGGACCAACATGCTAACCTGTGGGGTGGTGCTTGTGATCCCAAACAGGCACTATATGGAGCTGCTGATCCAGACCTGCAAGAAACGGAACGCACCAGCGACGACGGGCATGGTGCCGTTTGTGCTCGACCAGCTGCCGCCCACGCTCACACGGGCGTCCGCGATCACTAAGGCCACGGACGCCAAGCGGTTCGAGGCCGACGCAGGATCCGATGGTGCACTGGTCTATGATCTGGCGCTCGTCAAGCCCATCCAGGAGGTGAGCTCCAAGCCATCGCATCGGTCTCATTTTGACGGTGTGCTGACCGTGTGGAGCTGTTTGTGAAAAAAGGTGTTTAGCACAGCCCGTCGCAGTCTTGCTCCCCCTCGTCTGGTCGACGAGCCGTTCTACGAGCGCATTCTCATGACACTTCCAGAGGGCGACGTCACGCTCGACTCGGTGCGGCTCAACCTCACCGTGTCGCTGTCGTACGTGCTCGCGTGGTTTCAAGGGTACGGCACGGTCGTCGTGAACGGCTGCGTCGAAGACTCGGCGACCGCCGAGATTTCTCGTGCGCAGCTCTGGCAGTGGATCCACCACGGCGTGCCGCTCCACGGCTCCGAGTCGATAGTGACGGCGACGCTGGTCCACGAGATGCTGCTCGAGAGCGCGCGTGAGTTACTGGCCAAGTCGTCGTCGACTTCGCTGCCGCCGCTGCGCCACATTGTCGCCGCACTCAATCTCGTATTCCGCGTCGTGACCGCACGCTCGCCACCGCCATTCATGACGACGTTCTTGCTCGAGCAAGAGCCGCTCACGAAATCCCTGGAAGAGTAGAGAGAGGGAGAAGAGAGGGGGAGGAGAAAAGTGGGAGAACCGCTTAGCTCGAGTCTATATGTGGATGAGCGAGTAGAGCAGACGCAGCTTGTGCGCGGCCTCAAAGGCGTCGATCGCGTCTGCGATGCCATCATACAGATTTGGAAGCTGGTCAATCTACGCACCATACAGACTCTTAGTCAATAATTTCCCCCCACACAAATCAACACCTGCACATTTGACGCACCGCCTGGCAGAGCTCGAGCGCGAGCCCGCCGCCAATCTTGGCGTGTTCGGGCGTGTCCTTGGTGTCGAGGCAGACCAAGTGGAGCGGCCGCCAGTCGCCACCAGTGCCGACACGCAGCTGCAGATCCTCGAGCACAATCTCAAAGATGCGGTCGTCAAAGCAGAGCACGACGTCAATGTCTTGGAGCTCGCGCACGCTCAGATCTTGCCAGCGCTGCGGACACTTTTTCGTCTTGATGTCGCGCTCAAGCATCGACAGCACGCCGTTGCGACGGAACCTACCAGCAGTATCCCAGTATTTAGCACCAGTATGTCATTGTACCCTGTTTATAAGATGGATACGTTGCGTACAGCTCCTCGTTCTCGCCCTTGAGCTCGCGGTACATGACCTCGTAGGGCGTGAAAAACTCGTAGATGCGCGGATCGTACCGCGTCGGCCCCGGGAAGCGCACCTTGTTGCCGGCGCCAAACGAGCACACGCGCAGTCCTGCCGCGTGGAGGTGGTCGTGCGCTTCGGTGCTGCGGTTCACGTTGTTGGCGCACAGCATCGCAAACATGGGCCGCGTGGTTGGCGTCGCTTGCCCCGCCATGTTGGTGGGCCTTTTTCCCCGGTTTTCTGGAAAATGGGCATTCGCCAATTTCCTCACTAGCATTTTAACCAATCGTGGGAAACCTCAAATCTTCCTGAAATATATTCATCAACTCAGATTCTATTTCTACCAATTAAACGACACTAGGATTATCCGAAACTGAATTTCAGTTTCTGGTGTGAGCTCCTTGTCGGCGGCTCACACGAAGCTGTCGATAGCCGAGGCCGTCGCAGCGTCCACGACTTCATAGCCTTTGCTAGTGCGCGGCAGCAGCTTCTTAACTTCACGTTCTTGCTCATCCATGGTCTTGTCGGGCTCGACAAAGCTCTTGACGACCAGAGTCCGGTCCAAAATGCGGTCCAGTTCCTCGACTTCAATGCCGCCACTCTCAATGCCATCGCGCACGACCACGTCGTCCCGGAGCAGCTCGGCCAGCTCGTCATTGGTCAATGTCTTGGCGCTTTCCTGCGAGACATTTTGCTTCTGGTTGAACTCGCCACGTTGAATCACGACGCGCTCGAGCTTGCGCTTGTCAATGGCGCGCTTGATCATGCGGTTTTCAAACGAGTTTTCCGTGATGAGCCGGTACACAGCAATCTCCTTGGTCTGGCCAATGCGGTGACAACGGTCCTGCGCCTGGTTGTCCTGCTGCGGGTTCCAGTCCGAGTCGAAAAAGATCACCGTGTCAGCTGCAATCAAGTTGATGCCAAGGCCACCGGCACGGGTCGAGAGCAAAAAGCAAAACACTTCATCTTCCTCGCGTTGCTTGCCGTGGAGGGATGCGTTGAAGGCATCCATTTGGTCACGACGCGATTCCATGCCCGTGCTGCCGTCGAGGCGGCAGTGCGAGTACCCGCGGTAGTTCATAAGGTCTTGGAGGATATCAAGCACCTTGGTCATCTGGCTAAAGATCAGCACCTTGTGCCCGTCACGCTTCAAGTTGCGGAGCATCTTGTCCAGCACGACCATCTTGCCCGAGGCTTCGATCATGGATTCGTCCGTGATCACAAAGCCGTTGGCATCTGTGGGTTCGTCAAACAGGTACGGATGGTTGCAGCACTTGCGCAGTTGCATGGCGCGGTTCTTGAGCGACTTGGTGCGGAAGCTTTGTGCGTGGAACTTGCCATACTTTTCCGTCATGGCCTGCTCAAACGTGCGGTCGAAAATCATCTTGTAGTACTCACGCTGCAACTGCGACATGGGGCAGTACACGAAAATTTCAGTCTTGGACGGCATCTCCTGGATCACGCCCGTCTTGAGGCGGCGCAGCAGGAACGGCCGCAAAATCTCGTGGAGCTTGGTAATGACCTCGGCGCGCTTCGAGCCTGTAATGACATCGTCGGCCGTGATGCCTTTCGGTTGATCGGCTCCGGCATCGGGTTCAAACGAGAACCAACTCTCAAACAGTTCGAGGTCGTCAAAGACATCGGGGAGAATGAAATTCAGCAGCGACCAGAGCTCCGTGAGATTGTTTTGAAGCGGCGTGCCCGTGAGCAGCAGGCGGTTCTCGGACCGACAGGCCTTGAGCTCGCGCACGAGCTTGCAGTTCATGTTCTTGAGCCGATGGCCTTCGTCAATGATCACGTACTTCCACACAAACCCCATGCTGTCAAAGCTCTTGCGGTCCTGGAGAATCATCTCGTACGACGTGATAATCACGGGGAAGTCGACATCGTTCTTCTTGGTCTTGTTGAGCACCGTGCGGCGCAGTGTCTTGCGGGTTTCCTTTTGACCGTGGTAAATCATCGCGGGGATGGTGGGCGCCCACTTTTTAAACTCGGAATCCCAGTTGGGCAGCGTCGACAGCGGTGCGACCACGAGGTACGGCCCACGCACACCGAGCGACTTGAGATGCGCGACCAGGCCAATCACTTGGATGGTCTTGCCGAGACCCATCTCATCGGCAAGAATGCCGTTAAGGCCATTCTCAAAGAGGTTACAGAGCCAGCGAATGCCCTCGAGCTGGTACGACCGCAACGTGCCGCCCGTGAGCAGCGTCGGCTGTTTGAAATCGCCCTTCTTGGACGCGTCGTCCTCGTGCTTGGCGTCTTCCTGCATTTGCTTGAGTTTCTTCTGGCCCTGCTTCGGTACGGCCTTTTTAGCTGTGCGCGTACGCTTGCGCTTGCCCACTGTCGTCGCGGCCACCACTTCTTCGTGGGCATCGCCCTCGTCCTCGTCATTGACATCCTCGTCGCCGTTCACTTCGTTGCTGTCGGGGGCCGCCTCGAGCGTCGCGGCCGTCGCCATGTTGGAAAAGAGAAAGCTCGAGTACATGCCGGCCTTTTCCAGCAGCGTGTCGAGCTTGGCTAGCTTCGACTCGGCGTCGGCGCGCTCCTCGGCGCTCAGTGGCGCCTTGGGGGGATCGGCCGGCGCTGTGGGCGTCGTGGGCGGCGGCGGCGCCGCCACGGAAGCGTTGGTTTCGTCGGCGATACTCGCGACCATGGTGCTTGCTTCTTTGGTTGGATGCGGAAATGTGAAAGGCGGAGAAGTCGCCAACGTTGGCGCTTTTGGGATTTTGTTGGAAAAAGTGCCTGTTGGTTGTTTGGGTGGTTTTTTTGCGCGGGAGTGGCCCACGGAACTGGAAAGAAATCCCGCCACGTTTTCCAACGACTGGATTTCGCATGGGATGTATTTCAACCAATGAAGGAGTGTTAAAATGTGACATCTGACCAATCAGATGATTCAATAGTGTACCTATTCTCGAGGATGGAGGTCCAGTCACACGTCACAGACCAGCTTGGTGGTGCGTATTCATAGCGTATGTGCCTAAAGTTTAGAAGAGGAGACAGCGGACGGCGCTGATCGTGTCACCACGTCACAACCCCTAAAGGCTCTCCCCAATGAACTCGTGGTGGCTTCCGTCGTTGCCCAGATCCAGACGACTCACGGCCGCCCTCACGCTGCTCCTGTTTTTTGTTCTGGGACTACTGCAATGTAGTTCATCGAATCCAGTCGATCGGTTCCTTCCGAAGTCTAGGCATGCGCAAAAGCTCACCAACGCCACTGAGCTCTCCACCTCGACGTGTCGACTGGACGATCTCGTCGATGCCACACTCCTCCCCGACTTCTGGAATGTGAGAACCCACCAAACGTTCCAACTCCATTGACGTGAACTCACGCGTGTGGTGAATCTAGAACACAGGCTTCATCGATGCACACATCAAAACCAACGGCGACCCACCCGAGCAGCTCGTCAAAGTGACCGATCGCCGCCACCGCTTCCCAGTCTTTGCTACGGTGTGCTCACTGGCATTTCTGCTGACAATTATCGCCATTATCGTCGTGTGCACTCACTAAAAAGGGGATTTTAAAACTAGATACATACCCAACCTTACCCACCACTTCCGTGCCGTCGGCCGCTTTCTCTATTCTCCACTTGACTTGCTGTTTAGACAAGCACCTTGGCCGGAGACGTTGGGGTTTCAACGGGGTCTTCCATCTCCCGAGACGACGCACGATTGCTGAGCTTTTGCTGGTACTTCTGCAGGTCGCCCTTGTCCTTGTGGCGTGCCACGTACAGCGCGCGTCGCGTGCGCTGCAACTCCTGCTCAAGCGTGAGCGAGCGTTTCTTCTCTTCGTGGTAGCGCCGCTCCAAATTGGAGAACCGGTACCGAATCTCATTGTTTTCGTTCGAGAGACATTCGATCTCCATCGTACGCTCGCTGGCGTCTTGCTCGGCCTCGCTGAGTAATTGCTGGAGTGCCTCATTCGCATTAGACAGCGCCCCGACTTGGAGTTGCACTTCACGCTGCCAGTAAAGAAAGGGATTCGTCAGACTAGCTTGATTAGACAGACGTAAGAGTGGGGCCTTCCGTACCATCGAATCTTCATGAGAATCACTACAGAGGAGTCATATCAAAGTGACACAAAGAAATTAGCGTCCACGCACATAAGAGATCCAAGGAACGAGTCGTTTGGGCGCTACCCACCTGTATGCTTGATCAAGGCGAAAGTCGGCGAGCTCTTTGGGCATCGCAACCAAATGCTGCTGCTGCTCGGCGAGCACACCAATGAGCTGCTTGAGCTCTTGCTGCTGGCGAATGAGCGATGCGATCGTGTGCTGCTGCCGGACAAACTGCTCAGCTGAGATTGTAATGGCCTTTTGCCGAGACGCCAAGTGGCGGCGGTTCGCGCCTAGCTCCGGTCCAATCTGTCGTGAAGCCGAATTGCCGGTAGGTGTCGTGCCCGCCATCGAGGACGAGTACGACGACGACAGCGACATGCTCGACATACCATTGGTTGGGGAGTGGGCCGGTCGAAACTGAGGGCTCGTATTCACGTACAGCGGATCGTACGATTGGCCACGGACCGACGTCGTGCTCGTAGTGCCACCATACGACGAGCCCAACTCGTGGTGGGAAAATCGATCACTGTGCGTACGCTCTCGTAACGGACTCACACTGTGCAGACGACCCGAGGATCGCCGACCACTGAGGTTGGCACGGCGCGAATCGTTCTCGCGGCCTCGCCGAGATGCTTCCACCATGGACCGGCTCGAGCATGTAGAGTCGACACTGTTGTTTTCCGACACCATTCTCGCAAACACGGCCGACGCTGTTGTGCCGCCGTTCATATCCATGGGGTTGTGCCCGTAGAACACACCACTCGTGTTTGGTGACGTGCCGAGACTTTGATTTTGACTTTGAGCGTTCGCGTGGTTGGCTTGGGAGACTTGGGCCGACGTGACCGAGATGGACGTCGTATTGGAAAATTCCTGAAAAGCAAAATCCCAGAAAACCCACACCAGCAAAACGACCGGAAAAGGTCAGCAACAAATGCAGACCCACACCACGCAAGATCTCCGCCATCGTACCTCGGCAGAATTCTTGCGAGATCGTGGAGAGTCGCTTGAGAGTTCGATGATCGTGAAGCGACCCTTTTGCTTGACGCGGCGGTTGTCTTGCGACGATGTCTCGTCGATCGTGGGCGAGCGTGTCCGACGCCCTTCGTTCCCGTCTCCGTCCCAGTCGTCGACGGGCCGTTCACCGTTCACAGCCGCCGTCTCGGCCGTCGCTGCATTTAGCGCCGCACCGCCACTGTCGCCACTCGCATCCACGACGCGTACGCTGTTGTTGTGCTCAAACACGGCCGAGCCGAACGGACTGATGCGTTCGCTCGTCGAGGTCGAGAGCAGCACGGCCGCTTCCGAGGCCGACTCGCGCACAAGCGACGGCCGCTCGCTTCCAGCAAAGTCGTCGTCGTCGTCGCCGCCTTCAATGTCGCCGTCCTCACCGCTCTCGTCGTGCGCGTCGTCGCCGTCCTCGTCTTCTTCGCTAATGTGGCCATCCTGCATTTCCGCATGGGTACGGAACGTTGGCGGCTCGCCCATCGTCGACGACGCCGGCGAGTCGGGCTCAATCTCGGTGATGGTGAAGCGTCCGCGGCGCTCGACGCGCGGAACTTTCTTCTTGCGCGGTGCCGTGACGGCGTCGGCCATTTTGAGAGCGACAGCGAGACAGACCCGAGCAAAGCGCGCAGGCGAGAGACGAGAGGAAAGAGACGCGCTCTCTTTTCTCTACAGATCTCTCTCTCTCTCTCTCTAGCTCTGTAGCTGTTTGGCGACGGCGAGGCGACGACGATCGGCGTCGCTAGACCGCACGAGCTGACTGCTGGTTTCGCTGGTCAGTGCCTGGAATTGAGGACCGGGGGTACGCACTGACTCATGAGAGAGACCCAGAAAGAAGACGGGGAGCCCATGACGTACCCTCTCGCAAAAACGTACCCCAGGGGGGTACGGTTATGGTGGATGTGGACCACGTTTATCGAACATTACCCACATGGCTACACTTTGTTTTGGTGCTCTCTGCGATGTTTGTCAGATTTCCCATGACAAACAAAACGACCATGGATGTGGGAAGCAGAATGGTCATACGCCTCGTCTATTGTTTTTTGTGTGTTTTCTGATGGTGATTGATATGCAGGGAAATCTGGAACAGAGGGTTCATAGGGATAATGCGCCAAGGCGGCAGTGCAGTGCAGGACGCAACATTGATCAGACAGATCCCAGGATCGGAATGGTCGAGCGCCGTCGCTGCGTCGACTCCAAAGCGAGTCATTGATTGGTCTTGCCAACCGCTAGCAGCGGCTGACGGTCGTCCCACTGGTCGTTGCCGTAGATCGTAATGTCGACTTCTTCGGCCGTCTCGCGCAGGTTCGAGTCGTCGCCGTTCCACAAGTTGCGGAACACAATGTTGACAATGTGCTCGTAGCGCTGCCCGAGCAACTTGAGCTGCGCCGGCACGTCGCTGACCGTGCGCTCAATAAACATCGAGATCATGATGCACACTTGGCACGACACGACAAAGATAAATGCCTTGGTCGTGTTCGTGAGACCAGGCAGGTCTTCGCCATTGTCGCTCTGTGTCTTGAACAGGTTGGACGTCCAGAGAATCAACGCCGCATTCGTGCCCAGTGCCATGTACGAGATAAAGCGCATGATGTAAAACCACGCGCCAATGTTCTTGGCAGCTTCGGGGAACGGACGCCGGTGCATAAAGCACAGCTTGACCGAGTCAACGTGAACTTCGGCAACGTTGTTGAGCAGCGCGAGCAGCGGCGTGAGCGGGAACGCTACCACGAAAAGGTTGATAAAGCCAAACTGGATCACCATCTCGTTGTAGTCCTCAAAGGCCTCGGCATTCTCGTACGGCACGAGCTTGGCCTGCTCCTCGATATAGTTGTGGCGCTGGTCCTTGCTCGAGCCAATGGCATTGCGCTCGCGGTAGAGCTGGTACCGGTACTTGAGGTACGGCACTACGACTTCGGTCGTGTTGCCCACGATAATGCGGATCAAAAAGAGAATGAGGAGCTGGTCGCGCAGCTCCGTCATGCAGTCGTCGTCGCTAAACGCTGACGGCAGGCAGTGGCCCTGGATCGCGCGCTTCACAAACGCAATGTAGAAAAACGACGCGAACGAGTTGCAAAACTGGAACAAGAACACCTTGACAATCAAGTGGTTCTCGTACTCGCGGTCCGTGCGGTGGTTCTCGAGGTCGTTTAGCTTCTTGGCGACGCCACGGTAGACCGTGTTGAGCACCAAAATCTGGACAGCGTTCAATCCAGTCATCGCGAGCGTGAGCGGGCGTTGGTACTTCAACTCGAGGTTGCAGTCCACCTTGTTGCCTTCGTCCTTGCAATAGTTGATAAAGTACTTGGCGTAAAAGAGCCCACCAAGCGCGACAATTACAATGCCGACCATCGTGAGCACGACAAAAATCGACACCATAAACTGGCGCTGGCGCTTCTTCTTGTCTTCAAACGTCATTTCTTCGGCATCATCGACTGGGTGGAGGCTCTTGGTGCCGCGGAATTGCGCGCGGTAGTGGAGCGCGCGATGGTAGCCGTGCATGCCCCACACTGCATTCAAGAGGTGGTTCTTGCGCTTCCAAATCTCGGAAAACACCGACGACCAGACCACGACAAACGCGGCAAAGGCAATCAAAATGTACCCTTGGTTTGCGCCCTCGGCCGACTTGTTGATGGCTTGTCGGCGACGCACTTCGACCACGAGAAACGTCGCAATGCCGGCAAGCGTCGGAAAGATAAGCATCTTGGTGTAAAACCCGAGCCACGCAAAGTAGAGCGCAACCTTTTCGCCAAAGTACGCGCGAATCTTCTGGAGCGGCTGGTTCATCATGAGCCAGTGGAGTGCCCACGAGTGGCGCAGATCGTTCAGCGCAACGTCGTCGTGGAGCGCAAACATGTTGCCGACCAAGTAGTCGGCGACCACGAGCCAGTCCGTGTTAATGTGGCGCTGCACGATCCCGGCCGCGAGCCGGATGCGGTCCTTCTGGAGAAACAGTGTCTCTTCCTTTTTCGTGCCCCACTTGACCGGGTACCGACGATAGTACGGCTGGTACATCGGTTCGAACCGGTAGTCAGCGTATGGCGCAAAGTACGTCGACGGCTCGTACGAGATCTCCATGAGTGCGTGGTAAAAGCGGCCCCAAAGGCTCTTGGGGCCCGCAGGGCGGCAACTGTCGTCCTCGACAAACAGCCCGTCGGCGGGTTCCGTGTGGCCCCAGCGATCAATGGCGTTGCGCATCTCCGGGTGGTTCTCCTTGCCGTCACTGACCAAGAGCGGATCCATCTCGGGCATCTCGGGCGTCGCGACCGCACAGCCGCGAATCTTCTTGAGGTGGTCGATCGAGTTCTGGAACTCGTCGTCGCCAATCTCGCGGCGCACGGCCTCGAGCTTGTCGTGGTGGACGCTAGCATCAAACGGGCGATTACTGACTTGCAGTGGGTAGTCCGTGCGGTCGGCTTCGACGCGGAGATCATTGTCGTCGGCCTTGATCGTCATGATGATTTCGTCGGCGTCGACACTGCGAAACATGCGCGTCGTGAGCCCGCACGCGAGCTGCACGCGGCGCGCGACCGCGACCGCCACGAGTTCACAGAACTTGGCCTCGGTCGTGGGCGACAAATCGCCGACAAACTTTTCATACTCGGCCGAGAGCAAATTCTCTTCATTGTGCCAGCGTTGCTGCTCGGCCTTGGCGCTGTGGTCGCCCGAGTCGTTGGGCGGCAGCAGCTCGCGTCCTTGATCGTCCAGGTAGCAGCGCCGTGTGCGCAAGACACGCTGGAACGTGTCAATGACGCGCACGCCCTTTTGCGTGCTGCGCTCGTGGTCTTTGCCCATCATGAGCGACACGAACGCGTCGACCGTAAACTTTTCGGGCTTTTTCGCTTCGCCGCCTTCGCGGTACGGGAAAATCATGACCAAATCGTGGTCGTACATGACCTTGTCGCTGGACGAAATCTCCGTCTTGTCGAGCATTTCAATGTGGACGTGGGGCGTGCCCGCGGACGGCACGGGCGACTGCATGGCCGCATAGGCGCTGGATGACGAGTCCTTGGACGGGAGTCCCGACATGTTGCCGGGCGTGAGCGGCACCTGGTCGTCGTCGTAGTAGTCGGGCGAACCGCCAAACGAAAACTGATTGCCCATGGGAGGGAGAGAGGGAGATCGTGGGCACGCGGGGTTACAATATTGGTTACGCGAGTATAGTCCCCCCTCACGTTCTGATGAAAGGTCCCGCGTGTTTGTTGGATTGTTGGCGTGTGGTGGAATCGCATGCAGATGGCGATAGTCTCTCGCGGAAAAGGTGGCGAGGGAGAGGATGGGTTCAGAGCGACCTTGGTTTTAGGACACTGTGATAGGAATCTCGAAACATAGAGACAGATAAATGCGGGATGGGTGACATTGAGTCTCAATTTACAGGTTGGGACACCAATACGTGTTTTTAAAATGGGGGGTTGAGAGCGACCATATCACGGGTCCCAGGGTATTTACCAATCCTTTCCCGCCAGACTTGGAAAGTATGATTGGTCAAAATTGACGAAACGGGGCGACGATGCCACGATCATGCTGAGAGTTTTCCAACTTGACTGATGGGAGGGGTTGCACTTGATCCCAAATGGATCCTTCCCATTGGCTGAAATATGGGACTTGTCGTTGAGTCGTTCAGCACTCAACATTGTTTGTCGACTTTTTGCACCAAAGTGTACCCAAGCTTCCAGAATAAGTGTACCCAAGAACCCTTGGCATTGGCGCATCCAGGAATCCTCCTGGCCAGGATCCAGTTGAGACACAAACGCCCTATCTCGCCTGCATGAATTTGTTTCGAAGGGTTACAGAAAAATGAGCACATAGTACAATGCGAGAGATCTCACACTCAAACTGATCTCGTCTCCACCATTCGCGCTGTCTGTCGTCGATGCGTCCCTTCCGACG
>JAADVC010000905.1:0-14316 GCA_023334575.1 Pythium volutum | reverse complement strand
GAGTGCCTGCAGCTCGGGCGCGCGCGCCGTCGCAAAGTCGAGCACCTGCACGACCTGCGGACCGACACCAGCCATTTTCGCGTTAGGGGTGCCCAATCCAAAAAGGTGAGCTCGTCAAATTCGGACTTTAGCGCGAACTTCCTCATGATAGTGACATACACTCTATTTCAGTAGGTTGGATCGCGAACTTCCTCATGATAGTGACATACACTCTATTTCAGTAGGTTGGATCACACTCATGACTACACTTTACAAGTCGCGCTGGCTATGGGGCGGCGACGCAGACTGGTGGTCCGACGGGTCCTGGGCCGTTGACGCCTTCTTGGTCAGTAGACTGGGTCTTGGTGTTGGCGTCGGATGGGCATGGCTCGTCTGGTTGTGGCTCGGATTCGAGTGCGTGCTGCCGCCACTGCCGCTCGAACGATGGCTCATCAAATTCATAAACTTGCGGGCCGCACCGTCTTTCTTCCCGGGCGTTCCAGCCCCACTAGCGTTGCTATCCTCGTTGGTTTGTATACCGCTTCTTTTTGCGGGCGAGTCCAGCGCCTGTGGGGCGGATCGCACCGGAGGCACGGTGGGGGATGCTGTGGAGATGGTGAGCTGCGGATGGAACCGCACGGCGGTGGACGCGCCCGTTGTGCGATTGGACGGACCCAGACAACTCATGATGTGCACGGCCGCCTGCCACGTTGCACTCTGCTCGGGCGATCGCACGAGCCGCGCAAGCGACCCAAGCAGTATGGACGTGGGCCGCCATGTGAGCTTATTGTGAGCCAGTTCCGCCATCAACGACTCGACTAGCCACAGCGTCGCCGTCACAATCGCGTCTCGTGTCGTGGGTGTGGCTTCCTCTCTGTTGTGGTGCTTCTTGTTGATGTCTTCAACAGTCAAGATCTTGACGAGAATCTCAAAGCATAGCGTGACCAACGTCGAGGTCTCTTCCCCGCCAAGCGTGACGAGTTCGGGTACAAAGGCCGCTGCAAATTGATCCACCAGCGAGCGAATTCTCTTGTCACCGACGTCGTCTTCTGGTGCTGTATCACCGTGAGAAAGCAGACGCTGCATTGTTGCCAAGACGCCACCAAGCGCTTCGCTGCCGACCGCAAGCCATGCAAATTGAAGATCCGTGGCCTGCTGCAGTGTGCCCACCAATGCAGCGACGGTCTCTTCGTTGGCACTCTCCTTCTCTGCTTGCTCGGAAGATTGCTGAATCTCACCGTGGGGGTTCTGTTGCTGGATGACGTTGGCGAAAATGAACGGCAAGAGTGTCATCGTAATGATAATCAAGTGCTCGATCGAGTTGGCGTGGAACACGGGCGATGGTAGCAAGAGGAATGATGCGACGGTGGACAGCACGAGCCGCTGCGACGCGCCGGAGCTTTTCTCCAGACTCCACGCGAGCGTGCGCAACACGGACGCCTGGTCATCACTCCACTGTGCGGGTTTCTTGCTGAGCAACACATCTTGGAGCAGCTGATTCGTTGCGAAATGCGGGATCTTTAAGATCTCGACGAGCAGCTCCATGGTTTGAGACTGAAACGACAGCGTGTCGCTCTTGCCGCCATGGCTGAGTAGTGCTACACACACCCAGAGAATCTGCGGATACAAAACGAGCTTTTGCGGGGGCATACACGCCACCATACTTCGTAATGCGCCTAGGGTTTCGCCAATGACGGCACTGGCACGGGTCGGATCGCGACCGTGCTCGTCAAGCGCATGGTGGAGCAAGTCCAGCAGAGTCAAGAACACATCACCATGGAATTCCGGCGCGAGCACGCGATACCCAAGCAGGCCAAAGCGAACGCAATGGAGCACTTGGGCATTGTTACACCGCGACGACGTTTGCTGGAGAAGCGTGGACCCAGGCACAAGCGCCAGCGAAATCTCCTTGACGCACTCTAATGCCCAGGCGTTTCTCAGGGATGGTGGTAGACAAGACGCAAACGACGCCATGAGCTGCTCGAGCTGACGAGCAGAGTCTTGGTCTCGTGTCGTGGCGATGGAGCCGCGGTCTGCTCCACAGTCCTGATCACCCACTGCTTGTGTGTGCTTATCCCATGATTGTGACCACGCCGCGATGTCGTCGACAATGTGCGCCAGCAGCTCCACGGGCCCGTACAGCTGATCCAGCAAGTTGCGAAGCATGACAAGACAGTCGCTGCTGGCGTCCACGTACAGCGACTGATGGTGCTGGCGGCCGTCCAGATTATTGTTGTTATTGTCACTCGTACGAGGGGCGGTCGGTCGCACGGTAAACGCCTTGGGGTCCAATGCCAATGCAAACAGTGCAAGGAACGCAAAATGGACAGCCTGGACCATCATGGTCTCTCGCAGCGTCGGGTGCTGGTAGAGATAGCTGGGGACTGTCGCGAGGTGGCAGCAGCTATCGCTCATGAGAATCACAAACACGAATACGTCGTCCACGGGCTGGATCGTCGCGCACGCCGACGAGACCTCTCCGCTCGACGACATGTCCATGGCAGAGGCGGATTCTCGCCGTCGCGACTCGACGAGTACGAGCGCCTCACGCACGACCTCGTGGGCGGCACTCTGCCATCGACACAACCACCACACGACAATCTTGGCGGTCGCGAGCCGCACGGACGTAGTGCGTTGGAGGAACAGAAACTGCAGCACCTTCGAGAGATTTGTCTCATGTAGCTGCTGGTCGGATTCCTGGAGCTCCGCCTCGCTCGGTTCTGCAAACGCGAGTGTCAGCCATGCCTGTTCCAACTGGTCGCTGCAGCTCGCGCCCAAATTCGTTGTGATACGAAACATCAAGGAGAGCAGTTGATCCGTGTCGATCGCCGACGGAAGCGTGAGCGTCGCTGATACTTGTGACGATAGTCGTTTCTGTGGGGCCACCAACTTCACTTCGGCGAGCCAAGGCAACACGACCACCAGCGATTTCTTCTGTTGGGCTGGTTCACAGCACGACAGAAACTTGAGCATCGACATGCTCATAGGGTACGCGAGCGATGCAAGCTTGGCCACGAGAAACGACGCGCCGGCGACTTGCATACGGTTCATGACTTGTGCTGCAAACGTTGCGTGCGACCGCTTGCCACTCGACACGGTCCCATTCAGTCGGAACAGCGACGCATCGCATTGTTCGGATCCATCAGTATAAAGCGTGTTGATCAAATCGGCGGCTCGCTGGCGCTGGCGCGGGTCGTTTTCAATACCGAGATGCATCAAGAGCACGTGGCAGACGCGCACTTCAAGGTTCTGGACCGTACTGGCGGCCGTGCGGTGCGTCATGCTTCCATTCTTTATATGTGGCGGCCTAGTGGCTTGTTGGGAAGCTCGCAGCAATTGTTTGAGCTCACCAGCGACACTACACACTGCACGGAAATAGTGCTTGGCGACATTGTGCTTGTCGCCGCTTCCAACGCTAAAGAAGGCCTTGTCCACGCACACGTCAATAAACGGTCGGAAATCGCTTTGCAAGAAGCCACGTAGCACGTCGTGGCAAAAGAATTGGAGAATCTGGAAATGGTGGGTGCTATCGTCCTCGTCCTTGCCATTGCTCGAGCGGACGTCGACGGCGAAGCACTCGTCGAGCCATCGAAACACGGTCGAATCCTGCGTGATTGGTAGAGGGAGAAACACGGGGCCTTGCGCTACGACTGCCAGTGTCGCAAACGCGGTTTGGCACACAAAGAACCGCTGGAACGACGCCATTGCGGCCTCTTGGATGCCCAGTGCTCGCGTCGCGTCGCCTTCGTCGACCCATTGCCAGGGTACGAACGTATCGCCGTAAACGCGCTCGCCCACCACGTCGCAACGCTGAAGCCAGTGGTCTCGTGCTGGTGACCCACTCGCAAAGAAGCCGCCCGAGAGGTTCGCACTCAGGCGCGCGTTTGCCAATGAGCTAAACGACTGGCACCAGCTGAGCAGCAATGCATACCACGTCTCACGCTGCTTTGGTTCGTACCGTGGCAAGGATGCCGGGCGATCATTACAGGAGGTATCGGACCGTGCCGACGATAGAGACGATCGCCTTGTGGCCTGGACCGACTTCCGACGTCGCGCTCTGGTGGTGTAGGTCGACTCGACCTGCCGTCCTGCGGCCAACGCTCGGATGCTCGAACACAAATCTTGCTGCATCATAAACACGAAATGCTGCGGTGCATCGCGCGCATCCAAACCGTGGTGGTGGTGTTGCTGCTGCTGGAGAGTCAATAGCGCTGACGTCGTCTTGTCCATGGCATTCATCGCGACGGTGTGAAGGCAAAGCACAGCGTCTTGGGTGGTCTCGTCCAACAACAGTGGCCGCTGCTGCGTCGTGTGGAGAAGCAGTCGGTAGCATCGCCCGAGTGCCCACTGCAGCTGCAGTTGTGCCGTGGCTTTGAGGTTCCGAGCCTTTTCTTCCTTGGTGACGCGTCTGGGGCCGACCCCACCACCATTTCCGACACCATTCATTGGCAGACCAGCAGCAAGCGCCATGTCACCTTGTGAGCCGTGGCGGCTGGTGCTTCGCGGCGGATCAGCGAGTACTGGTGCAAAGGCTTCGGGTTCGTACTTTTGGAGAATCTCCACAAGAATGGGCAGTGACGAAACGTGCGTACTCCCGAGCGCGAGGATCGCCGCCTTCTTCTGCTCAATGGACGGGGACTTGAGGAACCGCGCCAGTCGCTTGAACAGTGTTTGCACGCCCGACGACGAAATGACGCTCTGGATCGAACTGTCTTTGATGCTGTCGCCGTCACGTGATGATCTAGATTGGTCGTCGTCCTCACGCACCGTTGCGTGCAGCACCATTAGGTGGGGACACGCCGTCGTCGTCGCCAAGATCGCGAGGTTTCGCCAGCGCGCGAGCTCAAAGCTGCCTCCACTGGGATCACTCTCCAAAACCGATGGCATGGCCGGCTCTAATTTGGTCACCTTGTCGTTCACATCGGACCACATGAACGCGACGACCTCGGGACTCCAGATGGCGAGCTGCGCAAACACGACCGCGAGACACGACGACCAGCGAAAGCTCGCACGTGGTGTTGCCCCCGCGAGCTTCGTGATGAGCTGCTGGAAGCATCCGAGATCTTTTGTGGCCAGTGGATCGATCCGCTCTGGCGGCTCAAAGCTGAATAGTAATTCCGTGAGCTGCGACTCGGCCTTGCGAAGCACGTCGACGACACTAGGGCGTTCGACGGTCGCTGTCTCGATCGTCGTGGTGTCATTACCTCGATTCCCAAAGGCGGCTGCGCGTGCCTGTGCGGCGACTTCCAATGCCGTGACGGCAGCCGCGAGCAGTCGCCCATCCTCAAACACGAGCAAATACACAGCGACGCTCTCGATCTGTAGCAGCGACTCGTGCTTGGCCTTGCGGGATTCCCACGGGACCACTAGAGCCCCAGGCGCGTCAATGATGGTTCGTAACAGGGACGTTGTGAGTTCGATCAGGACGAGAAAGGCGTCAAAATCGCGTGGCGTCGTGAGGTGATTCGAGAGTCGGAAGATATAGTCGGTCACGCCACGGAAGATCACGCCTGCTTGGTGGTCCACGGCTTGGATGACGTGGAGGAGAGCGCTCGTTGCACTGTCGCGTACTTTACTTTCATTATGGATACATGACCGCACGAGGATCAAAATCTTTTGGTCGGCACTGAGTTCCAACGCGACATAGAGATGCTTCAAGCTGCGCAGCGCGCACGCGTAGCATCGGATCGCGATCGCTCGTTTGTAGTCATCACGAAGCAGCTTGGTCGCTGCCGAGACGGGCGAATTCGCTGTGCGCACGCCAGCGGCTTGGGCGGTTGTCGACTCGATGAGCAGTTCTCCACCAAACAGCGTATTGGCTTCTATCAGCGTCTGGCCCACGAGCTCCCCAAGCGTCGTGCGATTCGCGAGCAGTACCTTGCGGTCCAATGGAAGACTCGCGTCAACGTCGTCGGCCCCACTCCCCCAGCACAGCTCACAGAGTCTGTCCAGTGCCTCTAACCCGACAAGCTTCTTCTCGTCGAAAATGTGGTCGGCTTCGAGCAGCAGTCGCCGCAAATGGCTTTGCACCGAGTACAGCATATTGTAGGACGCAATGCTCATCGAGAGCTGGACGAGCACGGGCACGACGTGGCCCACGAGCTTGTCGAGCGATCGCTGCTTGGGGTACGCAAAGAAGCACCACGCCTGCGTCGTGTTGATAATCTCCATGCAGTCTGCTTCGCCAGGTATCCGTCGGTCGGTCAGAAAGTGGCGCTTGAGCATGTGTGTAAAGCAACGGCCGACACACGCCAATACGGCCGACGCCTGTGACCCAGCGCCGCCACCGTCTTTGTTCTGGCGGTACTGCACACGCAGCAACGCATGGACGTCCTCTCTCCAGTACCGACTAAAGATCTCGTTCGGCGAGACGCTCAGCAATGCGATCCGCAGTTTCCACGCCGCCACAGTAAACTCGCGCTTCCCACAGAGCTTGAGCGTCACGGCGTGGAGCTCACTGACGACGTTGGTCCACTCGGTGACAGCGTGATACGACGCGTACAGACGCTGCAATCCAGCGGCATCCAGCGCGTCCAGTTCGTGCTGTAGAAGCGACGCAATCGCCGTGATTGCGGCGACACGCGTCGGCGTCTTGTGCGGCTTGAGCGTGAGCGACTGCAGCATCTTGAGCAGCACAGCGGCGTCTTTCACTTTCTGTAGCCCACTACTAGGGAGATACAGGAACGCCGTCACGTCCAGACCGAGCCGCATGTCGGAGAGGTTCTTGAGCAGCAAATACTCTTTGCTACTGGCACTGGTCTGTTTGGCGTGAAGAAGCGGTGAGAGTACTTGCTTCTGCAGTCGCATGCGAATCGGATTCAGTGAACAGAGTGAGACAAGTGCAACGACACGACGCCAGGCGATCGCGACGCTTTCTTGCAGCGTATCGTCGGGCGTCGGCGCCTTGAGTTGGCTCGTCACGGGCTTGAACGCGAAAAAGCCGCCGCCGCTTTCGACGGCCCGCGCCGCATCCGATTGGAACGCCTCCTGAAATGCAACCACGCAGCGATCGAGCAGTTGCTCCACCATCTTCTCTGCTGCTGCGGCTGGAATCTCATCCGCCTGGCGTAGTCTGTGTGCTGTGCCATTGGCGACGGGTCCATCGCGGCAAGTTGACGTCGCGAGCCGCGCCTCGAGAATCTCGCCGACAAGGTACCCTACGAGCCACGACGCGCTCTTGATCACCGCAGCCTCGCGACGCACACTCGCGTTTGTACCATCAATTGCAGTGAGCCAAGAGAGCACGAACTGTGTGGTCTCGCAGAGCCGCGAGACGGCGAGCGTCGTCGCCATCCACCGCAGCCGCGATAGCGGCGCGTCTAGGCGGCCGTTTGCGGCGATCTCGACGCGCGCGGACGTCTGGCTCGCAGTCGCACTTAGTGTGGCCCAGTGGGTCGCCATGAATTCATCGAGCTCGCGCTGGAGCTCTGGCAATACCCCGTCCGCGGTCATCGATGCCATGCTCGCAGTGGCAATTTCTCCGCGTGACCTTCCAGGATCGAATGTCGCAAGATCCCATGATAATGTCGTACACACAATATAATGCAATTTTTTCCCGAAGATAACCTCAATACAGGGCCAAAACGTCCTCATTTTATGTAGCTGGATCCTGAAAAGTCGCACAGTGTGGTCCACACGGCCCGCCTCATCAGCGTTTTTCCGCCCCCAAAAATGCACCAACGGCAACGTGCATGGAGCTTCGGCCGCCGGCATCTCCTTCTTTATCTCCACCCTGCGCGTATCGCTCTATTTCCACCGCCCTGTATAGAAGACTGTAGACAGCGTGCGGCATGAGCAGCGACAAGGCTTCGTCGCTGCGTGCACCAGCGGCGTCGCCGATCGTGCAGCTCTTTCCGACCGGCTACCGCGACATTCAGCCGTTCCAGCGCGGTCAGGGCTGGCACAGCAATGGCAAGGTGACTGCAAAGCTGTGTCACGCGCGGGAGGCGTCTGAGCGCGTCGTGTTTCCTGTGATTCCGGTCTACCATGGTGTGGTGAGGGACGTGGGCGACGTGGCGGCTGCCGGTCCATCCGCGAGTGCGGTGGACGAGCGTTTGTTGGACGCGTCTAGACGAGACGAAAGCGACGACTTCCAAGAGCGAGAGCGCATAGAGAGTCGCGTCAAGTCACCTCTGGTCTCGGCGATCCCTGTGCCTCCACCGTCGCGACCACACCGACCAAGCTCAGGGTTTTCTACTACCGAGGGCAACCAAAGGTCGTCATCATCTGGAAGCTTCCGCACACGGGCGATCGCTGCGGCATCCATCCAGAGCACTACTCGAGATTCAGTAACATCACCATTAAACGGTGTAGACAAACCAAGAGACGTCGAAGAGGTGATCCAGGAGCCGGATCCGGCGACCATGGACAAGCTCTGGCACGAGTTTAACGAGCGAACCAAGCACCCGACCAAGACCGTGGACAAGGAAACGTACCACCGCAAAATGCAGCGTCGCTACAACGAGACCAAGGCGCTTCGGGAACGGATTGCAAGGCTTGAAACGGAACTGGAAGACGCGCAACGCGAGCGAGACGACGCGCTCGAGGCTGCCCAACAAAGTGCCCAAGACGCAGTGCAAAGAAAAACGTGGAAGGACCCCGAGTTGGACGAATCGGTTTCGAACGCGATCCCTGATGAACAAACAACTTTGAATGGCGTAAACACAGGACAATCACCTCGTTTTGGCAAGTCGGATCGAAGCTTTGCGTCCGTCGCCTCGCGAGTTTCCATGTCGCACAAGCGGCAGCAGCCCACGCCATCATTTCCTGTCTCGAACCCGGAAGAGATTTCGTATCGAGAAAAGGCAGCTAAACTGGAGCGAACGATGGCTACCGCAAAGGAAGGGATTGCGCAATTGCAGGCGCGACTCATGGCCATGCATGAAACCGACCAAGAGACCATCGAACGTCTCCGCGCGCAGCTTCAGTTGGAGCAGCAAGCGAGCAAGCTACTCTCTGTGCAACTAAGAGAAACGAATGCCGCGTTTCGCTCTACGGCAGATGAACTGGTCTTCACACAAGTGGCACTTGAAAAGGAGCAGATCGAGAAGCAAATTGTTGTCGACCAAATCCAGATCGACACGCGGCAGCTGATCTCCGACCAGAGACGCAAGGAGCTCCAGAGTCGCGTCAAGAATGTGGTCCGCACGCTCGGCAAAGAGGCGCTTCGCCAAAAGATGGAAGCGCTCCACACGAGAGTGATGACTGCCGAGCACCACATGCGAGTCGCACAATTGGAAGTCGTCCGACTGAAACAAGAACGCGATTTGCAGCAGCAGCGCATCGACGAGATGCTTTCATGTCGAGAGATCAAGTACCACTGCCTCGCGTCGAAAGATGGCGGGATTCCGGGTATTCTGCAGCGCGCGACGACGCTCTACCAGGGTACGCGCACCGTAAATGGCCAATTTCTGCTCGTCCACATGCTGTACGAGGACCAGCGAGGTCCTATTGATCGGCTCATTCAAGCAAGCTCGAACCAATTTGATCCACCCAGCGAGCCGGACGATGGTTTCTGCATCCACGTTCAAGTGTACGACGCCTTCACGGCTCAGGACGACTACCTCACATTCCATCTTCGCGATATTCGGCGGCTTGTGCCGGACGCCGAGAAATATCTTGCTAGGTTTGCAGACCGAAAGAAAGAACGCTTCCTCGACCTCGCAGAGCTGCTATTCGCGCAGTGTCATCTCGGCTACAAGAACGGTCATATTGTATTGACCGAGCGGCCGTCGAATCAACTCGAGCTTGCGGAACGCGAAATGCGAGAGATAGTCATCTACCGTGGGTCACGGTTTCTGCGGTCCAAGAGTTCTTGCGGTAAAGAGGCACCCGAAGATCTCCTGGTCGATTTGGTGGTCAACGAAGTTTACAACCCGTCCACTTCGCAGCTTTGGTGGCTGAACATGCAAGGGACTGTGGTCGACCTCGATTCCGATCAAGAGTGCGAATCGTGTCTCGCCGTCGATGGCCACGTGCTGAAAACCATTGTGCCTATATTCACAAGCTATCGACCGAGTGAGAGCATGCCGCACAGCAGTGGGCTTGACGCGCAAAATGCATACGGAATCCACGAAGACCTACTCGAACCGTTATTGAAACGGATCGAGTGGCGAAGATCCAGCCCTGCCACTGGAGAAGATGACGCTGGTCTTCTGCTGCTCGATGAAAACGGGACAATGGTGCTCTGTGACGGCCCTGCTTGGAAACCCGCAGTGGAGAGCGGTGGCGACGAGGATGCTAGCCTAAAAGGAGACGAAGTTGGCGATTCCGAAACGAAGGTGCACACGATTTCCATCGCCAACACGGCACGCGTGCTCGACCATCGCAGTATCGTGGCAATCGGCGAAGCGTTCTATTGTGTGCGGATAGAAGAAATCTGGGACGGCGAGCTGATGCTCCGTATCACAATGGAAGAGCCCGACGATGCCACGCACCGCTACGAGGCTGTTCTGCCGGAGAGGGAAGTGTCTGCTATCGCTGCCCATCTGAACAAGCTGGGCTTGTGCGATGCCGACCACTCGTCGTCGATCACGTTCGGCTTGCCGCCAAGTTTGCACGACCCGCTGTGTCGATTACTCAAGAAGCATGCAAAGCCACAGCTGAATCGTGCGACGACAATATCTCACGCGCAACGAGCTGCTACTACCACGCAGCAAATATCGTTCGAGTCGCTACTTTGTGACGTGCGACCACCTGATATTTTGCAGCTCGGGATTGAGCCAAGTGGTATTCAGACGCTGACCTTGTCTGAAGCTCTGGTTTTTGGTCGAAGGCGCATTGTCCAAGTCACCATTGTCGGCGAAGTCATGGCCGAGCAGCGTGCGGGTGAGCTGCTGGCGAACGCATTCTCTGAAAACGGCGTGGCAGCACATCAAAAGCTACGCGTTGGATTTCGCTCGGATACGACATCGACATTTGGCATTGCGAGCGCCTTCGTTGCCTTTGCGCCCCCTTTGGAAGATGGCGTGGTGGTCGAGCTGTGGTACATCCAGTCGGCCAAAGAGCAGGTCGCGGGTTTGCAGACCAAGATCGTACTCTCTAACCAACCATTCCAGCAAACGCTTCAGACGCTAGGACTTCGGGTATCTTCTTCCGGGATGAAATGAGATACAGCTCACCCATTCGAATTGTCAAATTCAAGCACGAATCTCGGCGATGCCCGTCGACCCTCCTAAAAGAGACCCGAGGCATCTATCGATCAAATGCGAAGCCAGGTTGCAGCTGCAGCCAGCAGTGCTCTGCTGACCGCAGACTGTTCGACGAACGTGATGGCAACAGTCAGTTCCCGAGTCGTTATAAACGACCGCGTGAAACGCCGGTGAAACCAACCCCCTTTAAGCAGGCTCGCTTGTATCTCACTCCGTTCGTGACGCGCATCCCCCGAGAGGACATGGAAGTCCAGTCGAGTGTAATGACTCGCGAATCCACCGAGAACGCGCGCGCATCTTAGCGGAAGGATCGTCGCTCTTGCTCCGCACTGACCCGTTCCCATGCATCAGTTTTCCAAACCAGCCATGCGAGGCGATAGTGTCCGTTGCAGAGCACCTTTAACGGATCCTTGTGGTCCTCACTCTACGACTTTTCACCGGCCAACCACATCCGCTGTGACAACGAAACAAGGTCATTTCTGAAACACTCTTGACTGCAAGCGAGCATGCTTTGTCCGCGTGTGCTCTCGACGGCAGCGTCCCTCGTTCTCTTGGCGACATCGTTGGCGAAGAGCGTCCTCGCCCATTCCTGGATCGATTGCATCGACCACAACTATGACGTCGTCTACACGAAGAGCGACGACTGGGTGCGTGGCAGTGTGATAGGCCAAGGGGCATGTGAAGGATACGCGTACAAGTACCCGGGCCGTGGCGAACGAAATGGCGCTGCTATCGATTTATCGTGGAAGATTGACGCCACAAAGCTCAAGGATGACTCCGCTCAAGTCTGCCAGTACAAGCAAAGCGATGGTGCCAACTATAACGAATGGCGGCGGCCGGTCCACGCCACGCCCGGGGACGAGCTCTACCTGGGCTACATGCCCAACGGCCACATTATCCGGGATGAAGACGGTGTGAAGTCCACGTGGGGTGTGTACTGGTCAGGTGTCGCCGGTCGCGAACTCACCAAACCAAGCGAACTGACGCGCGACCGACTCGTGGACGCCAAGCTCAATAGCGTTGACGATGGCAACTGCGGCATGACCGACACGAACGATGCGAGACCGTCAGGCCGTGCGGGTGACCTCAAGCCGTGCGTCGGAAACTTCTCCATTCCATCGACTGCCACGCCCGGACGATACCAAATGATCTGGTACTGGACAGCATATGAGCTCGATGGGGACACAGCACCCGAGAACAGCGCAGCCTACACGTCGTGCTTCGATGTGATTATTGATGAAGTCCCGCAGCTTGAGAGCAGTGGATTAGTGGATTCGCCTGAACGGTGTGGCGTCGCAGCTGATACGCTTTTAACTATGCACCCACAAGCTTATCCAAGCCCCGAATTTCCACCGACGCCGGCGCCGACCTCGAGTGCACCTCCGCCTTCCGTCCCGACGTTGACACCTTATCCCACTCCAGTCCCAGTGGTACCGACAACCACTCCTCCACCACCGCCACCGGTCCCAACGAGAACGGCCCCTCCGCTTTCGATGGCAGTACGAGTGGTCACCCCGTCCTCGTTTGCAGCCTCGACTCCCCAGTCGTCGTTCTCTGCGCCACTCGTAGCGGTCACGTACAATGGTCTAGGCGGCTCTGGTCTGTACGGAAAAGTCACCGCGATGCGATGCCCCAGCAGCGACACGTGCACGCAAAGCGATTTTGCAGTGAACGGTCCGATCGCGCCCTTCGACGAAGACCTTACGCTTGCGCTACGCGGCCCGCTGGACATTGACGGTATTTCCGTGTTTACGTCGAGTAATGCCAAGACATGGTCTCGCGCATCGTCGTATTCCAAGCCAGCCGGCTCGAGTGAGAACATGGTCTTTCTCAACAACAAGGGCGATCCACTCAAGAGCGGCGTCTTTGATTTCTGCCAGGGCAACAGCCAGAGCTTTGCGACGTCGGATGGGAAAACACCGGCGCGTTCGGCATCTTCGTTTAGCGGTGTGTTGGCCGATCAAGTCGAAGTCAACATCATGTCGTCTACGAGCTGTGCACAGAGTGGTATAAATATGTGTGGTGTCACGCGCGGCGTCGCCCACGAAGGGTGGAAGGGCAACAACAAGATCTTTATGGTCAAGGCCACCATGCCGAACGCGCCGTCGGGGGGACAAAATGTTCCAGCAATCTGGCTCTTGAACGGCCAGATCGTTCGCACGGCCCAGTACGGCTGCAACTGCCGAGGCCTGGGCGACCATGGCCAGTGGAAAGGAGGCTGCGGCGAATTTGACGTGGCTGAGGCATTGCACGGCGACACCAATGCGCTCACGAGCACCATCTATTCGTTCAAGGGATCACGAGGCACGAACGGATACGCGCAACGGCCGGTCGATACGCCCGTTGTCTTTGTCGTGATCCTCACCGAGCAAACAACGACCGGCTCGACCACTCTTGGCATGGCACAGATCTTGCTGTTGCGACCAGAAGACGTCGACATGACGACGCCTCCTTCCAACGAACAAGTCCAGCAATGGCTCACGTACCGCAATGGCATGCAAGTCGACTTTGATATTTGAAGCGAGTCCAGTAGGAGTTTTGCTTGGTCTAAAAGGTTGGTTGTATACGAAGAGAATGGATGTGATTTTTATTTACCAGTTGGTGTTCAATTAATCAAGCTAGGCGCCATATTGTACTGGTCGTCCTCATGATGGTCCAGAACCCTTCAGCTCCTAATAGTAGTGAGACACCCATGACTGGAAGAGGAACCTTTTTCAAAAAGGGTTCCGGTTCCAGTCGTGGGTGTCTGTCTCTCAGTGTGTGTGTTCGTCGCAATGGCGGTGTCCGGCCTGATGGCGCCAAACGCGCAATCTCTTGGATAACAACCGTGGGTAATCAGCATGGGTTCCTTGACATGGGACCAATCCAAATAACGTGCAACCAGGCCATTGTCTCATGGGCGCCCGTCTAAGGGAGCCAATACCGGTACTGGACTGTATGGCGATGGCTATGATTACGCACCCGGGTCCTGCCACGCACGTCCGTACCTGCACAATCTTCAGTCTTTCCTGCACCCACAGTCAGTACTTTAGTGTCCCAAATTGTGTCGCACATAAAGTATGACATCGCGCAAAAAAGTGCTTTCTTTGCAAAAACACACAAAAGAAATCGGCTGCCCATTATCTCTCTCTCCATCCATTGGCTAAAATAAAATTAAAACTACTGTGATTGGTTGATATTCATCCTG
>JAADVC010000904.1:0-14324 GCA_023334575.1 Pythium volutum | reverse complement strand
TACTCTGATACAATTTCTATTATATCTTATAAGGGACGCTCTCTTATTAAGAGCCGTTTTGTTCGGTTCACGCGTCCCTTATGAGATCTTTAAGTCAGTATATGATGGATTACAGTCAAACAAGGATAAAATATAAGCTGTGAAAAAGGATACGATGGGCCACGTGGTGCCCATATTTCCGCACCGCGTTTGAGGCTGAAGACGTCGTAACCAATTGTGCATAAATATAGGGACAGGGTACACTTCCATGCATGTGGCTAGCGTTCTTCTGGACCCATGGCCACAGGCCTTCACTTCATTCTGAAGTAGAGTCCCCATCCAAAATTGCGGAACTGTGGCAGAACTGTTTAGGGAAATGTGCGACGTGTGAAAATAGTTTCCACCAATCCAGAATAGCCCCCCCTCAAAAATCGAACGTTAGGAAGACCACCCGAAAAGAATTGTTCTCCACCTCTTCCAGAACCAGCCCCGTTGGACTCCCCCAGCATGGCCCCGACGGGACTCAGCGTCGCGCTCGCGCTGCTGGGCGTCGCCGTTGGCGGTAGCGTCTACTACATGCAAGTGCCCAGCGCACAGGAGCGTGCAGTGCGCCACTTGCCGACGCCGCGCGGTGGCAAGTTTGTCGTGACCTTTAAACTCATGTGGAAGCACGGCGCGCGCATCTACGACTGGATCTTGGACCACAGCAAACTGTATGGCGGCAAGCCGTGGCGCATGCAGCTGGTCGGGCGTCCCGTGTCGGTCATTGTTAGCTCGCCAGAGGTCGTGGAAGATATTCTCAAGACCCAGTTTGCGATCTTTGACAAGGGCGAGTTCACGTCGCGCGCTGCGTTTGACGTCTTGGGCAATGGCATCTTTGCGGTCGACGGTGACTTGTGGTCGCACCAGCGCAAGACAGCGAGCCATTTGTTTTCGCTCCAGATGATGCGCGAGTCCATGGAGGAGGCCGTGCGCAGCCACTGTGCGGTTCTGTGCGACCGTCTCGACGGCATTGCTGCTCGTCAAGAAGACGGAGAGAACGTGGTCGAGATCAAGCGGCTGCTGGATCTGTTTACGATGGACGTGTTTACAAAAATCGGCTTTGGCGTCGACGTCGGCGGCCTGCAAGGACGCGACCACCAAGAATTGCTCGATGCGTTTGAACGCAGTTCGCTGGCGTTGTTGTACAGGTTCCAACAGCCCATGTGGCTCTGGCAGATCAAGAAAATGCTCAACATTGGCGTCGAAAAGCAGCTCAAGAAAGACATGAAGGTCATCAACGACACGATCAATGGCATTATCGGTCGCTCTATCGAAGAGCGACAGAATGGGAACAACACAGCAGCGCGGCACGATCTCATTGGGTTGTTTCTCGACAAGACGCCGCCCGAGTCGTTGGCGAGTGCGAACGGAGACGGTGGCATGGACCCAGTATTGATTCGTGACATGGCCATGAACTTTATCGCCGCGGGTCGCGACACGACCTCGCAGAGCATGGCGTGGTTTCTCGTCATGATGAATCGCGACCCGCACGTGCTCGCGTGTGTCCGCCACGAACTCGACACAAAGCTGCCGTCGCTACGGACCGACAAGACCAAGATCCCAACGATGGAAGAGGTCCAAAATCTCGTCTATCTCGAAGCAGCGATCCGCGAAAGTCTCCGTCTGAACCCGGTCGTCGCGGTCACGTCGCGTACGGCCATGCAGGACACGACGCTGGTCGATGGCACGTTTATTAAAGCCGGGACGCGGGTCGTGTTCTCCAACTACGCGATGGCGCGAATGGAGACTGTGTGGGGAGCCGATGCCGAGCAGTTTCACCCGCACCGCTGGCTGGATGCCGCCACGGGCAAGCTCGTACAGGTGTCGCCGTTCAAGTACCCCGTGTTTTTGGGCGGCCCACGCATTTGCTTGGGCATGAAGTTTGCGTTGATGGAGATGAAAATAACGCTGGCCGTGCTGCTGAGCCGGTTCGAGCTGCGCACGACACGGGATCCATTTGCGGTCACGTACCGCGCCGCTGTGACCATGGGCATACGAGGTCCACTGGACGTTCGCGTGACCAAGCGAGGCGACGCATAGTCGTTTCCAGGGATCGTGAACAAGCGGCTTTCGATCAGATCGCAGTGCGAGGTTGAATTAAGTAAGCCAATTCATTGAGTTTGTTAAAAGCGCGTACAGTATACTGTATTCCGGATTTTGTATGTCTTGGCTCTACGATATACTAGTTCCTCTTGGGAATCGCGCCAAAAGAGACTAGCTAGACCGTCTCGTTCTTGGCTTTCGACGCGAGGACGTGGTCACCCGTGAGCGTGATAAGCTCAATCGCCACGGACGCCGCCCCCACACCTCGGTCCGTCAACATGACGTGCTTGGCGTGACGCTGCGGAGCGCCCCTATGACCTTTGACGAAGCATTGCGGCGGCGGACTCTTGAGCCGATAGTGCGCGCCACCAGAACAATCGCTTTGAGCACTATGGCCCCGTTGCCCACTGGCGCATGGGAACCTCGGCAAGTGCTGGCAGACGAGTTCGCGGAGACCGCCGACCTTCCAGAGGTAAACTAGGCATGGCATGATGATGAGCAGTCCGAGCAGCGCAAACATGACATAGTCCCAAGGACAGGAGGCATCCGTGGAGCGAGTATTAATAAGCGGAGCCCCCACGGGAGACGAGTTGGCCACGAAGCCCAGGCGCATGGGAGAGTCTTGAGTGCAGATGTAGACACTAAAATTCCAGGCAAAAATGAAGGGCGCTGTCCGCACACGCCTCGGCATAGTAGTACAGAGTCATCCTGACCAAAGGAGGGCGAGAGGGAGTCTGCATTTTCCAGATCTCCTGTTTTCCGGATAAGCTTACGGACTGCCACTGACTTCCCCAGTCAATCAAACAAAGCCAGGCGCCTACTATGTCCTGATCATCGGGTGGGCACAGCCGGGGCAGGCGAGTATGGAGCAAGCGGGCTGCGGGACACGAGGGACACTACACCTGCAAATGGTATGGGCTTTTCAATTCGGGACATTCGGGACCTTCGGTGGCGTCACTGGCGAGACAATCTGGCTGGTCCATGCTCGGGATCTTTGGAAAAACCTTGACTGCCTGACTCAGGTGGTCAAGGATTTTTCCAGAGAGAACCCAGTGGCCTGGGACTTCAACCAACTGATGACCAAGCACGACTGTCCAGCGCGCACCCATATCCGTACGAACACTGCACGAGTATACCTGAAGTATGCAAGTATACTGGATGCACGCCATGTACGGATATGCGTGGGCGCCTGCGGATAGCCCAGGGAACATGCAAGATGCGCCCCACGGCGGACTCACGTGCGGCTGGGCCAAGAGCGCCAACGCCAACGCGCCGACGCCAATGCATGCGCTGATGGATCTATTACAGTGAACGACCCGCGCACGCGGCGTGAGTAGTTATTATCTCTCGACTGTATACACGCACTTGACGCGGGGCGTCGGCCATGGGTCGGTGCGGTAATATAGTCGCTCTCCACATGCACTTGGGTCATCACGCCTCGTCGCCTTTCGCTTCTTCTTCGTCATCACACAGCACCGTGTCCCGCGCGCCTTGCAGCTGTGAGTGGCAGAGCTCCACGTCCGTTTTACTGAGCGGAACTACCGGTGGCTCGTAGCGTTCCATGGTCTCGTCGCGGATCTGGATCTGCTCGAGCTTGGCGTTGAATACGTCGCGCACAGATGGGTGGTGACGTACGTCCTCGCGCCAGGTCGTGAGGCCCAGCGCGAGACGCGGCCCGCGTATGGACAGTTGATGGGCGTACAACAACTGATAATACTCTGCGATCGTACGCGGATTGATACCGTTCTGGCCGCGCCCTCGACGTCCCCGCTGTCGTTGGCGGTCGAGTGTCCAAAGAGCGAGTCGCTGCAGGCCACGCAGCGCCCACAGCCCCACGCGATCGCACACTCGCGTAGCGCTGTCGAACGGAAGACGAGCGTCACGAGCGGCACGCATGCCAGCAAGGCAAGTGCACCAAAGAGCACGATTTGGACAGCGTTGGGTTTGTCGGTGTCCATGAGAACTAGATAGTACTGGAAAATGTGGGGGCGTAAATGGACGTGTCGTCGTTGGCAGAAGTGAGCGCGTTTGATACTGGCAGTTGGGACAGTTGGGAAGCGCGTGGGCGTCTTGCCCAATGAAGCCGGGGGCCGATGTCTTAGACTCGTTGAGTGGCATACTAAACCGAACTATTTAGCCAACACTGGAGGCTATACTTCGAAGTAGTCAAAAGAGGAGATTGTACTGTACGACAGAGGTGGGACTGTCCAGACCTGTGGTTTTTCTTTATGGTCACCTTGTGTCAACGGAACAGCTCAAGCATGCTGTTTCCAACAACTGCAACGGCAGCGTCGCTCCGCTGGAGCGCTAACCCAGCACACCGTATTACATGGTGGTCAGACCTGGACCATACCAGTACTAACTGTAAAAAGGCACGACCGCCCCACATTCACAGAGGAACCTGAAATAAGCTGAGATCTCGGGGTCGCTGACAATCATGGAGCTCATGGGACCAGGACATCAACGAATTGGCAAACGCGACTGGTGCTGGTGAATGCTGTGTGGCACGGCGCAACGCACAACTCTAAATAAACGGCCCTGACCTGAAGCACAGGCCAACAAGGTAAGGTGTGCTAGCATTCAGTAATATGACCCACAAGGGCATCTACAACGACTGATCGCTCCAAGCAGCTGACCTAGACCAACCCGCCCACAGCGCCGAGCGTCAGCAGCGCGCTCACGAAGAACAACCCCAATTCATGAGACGCGGTATCGCGAGTACACAGTACTTCAGTACTTCAGGACAGTGCACCCACCATTGTTTTTTTTCTCTTGGAATGTGGGGTTGACCAAAGAATTCTGTTGCGCGAGCTTTAAGCTTGTTCTTGCCTACAAGCAATCTCTGATGCATCCGAGCTCTCTCTGCACGCTCGGGATCAGCACACTTCAACGAGGTGCACTTTGGTATTAGTGCCGTCGCAGTACTGTATACATAAATCAAGGGCGTAGTGTATACACAGCTGCACTGCATACTGCAGTGGCCATTCGCTACGTAGCTGACTCCGTAATATACACGCGTCCCCAGGCACACCCAAGGAAACGAAAGCAAGCCAAGTTAGGGGCTCTTACGTGAAGCCGCACGACTGCATCGCGCTAATATGTCTTCCACGACATGTATTATAAGTGAGGCGCTATGCGCGGCGTTGTTCCCCGCACACATCCCTGTTGTCACGCCTCGCTACCTTTCTCCTCTTCTTCGTCATCGCACAGCACCGTGTCCCGCGTGGCAGGCAGCCGTGGGTGGCAGAGCTCCACGTCCGTTTTACTGAGCGGAACTACTGGTGGTTCATAGCGTTCCATGGTCTCGTCGCGGATCTGGATCTGCTCGAGCTTTTCGTTGAACACGTCGCGCACAGACGGGTGGTGACGTACGTCCTCGCGCCAGGTCGTGAGGCCCAACGCGAGACGTGGCCCGCGTATGGACAGTTGATGGGCGTACAACAACTGATAATACTCTGCGATCGTACGCGGATTGATACCACTCTCACCGCGACCAGCCTCGAGGTCGTTTACGGCGTAGCTACCACAGAGCGAGTCACAGCATGGCACGCAGCGCCCGCAGCCCCACGCGACCGCGCACTCGCGCAATGCCGCCGATCGGTAGGCAAAGGTTACCAGCGGTACGCACGCGAGCAGCGCGAGCGCAACAAAGAGAAGGATCTGGACAGCGGTGGGTTGGTCGGCGTCCATGGTACTGTGGTGTTTGAAATGAGGCGTTGATGGATCAGTTGTCGTTGGCGAAGTGGGCCTCGTTTGGCAGTTGGGGAAAAGCGAGAGGGCAATCGCTGGCGCGAGTCTGGGCCGACGTTTTGAGGTTCTTGGTCTCGATAAGCAGCATAATGAACCAAAGGCATTCGCTAGCAAGACGAGCCAAAACGCGAAAAACCAGTTCAACATTCAGGACCGTTCGCAAATTCGGAATTGCCCACAGACTTAGCAGCACCGAAACGAGGGACACGCGGGACGCGTTTGACTATACATGGATAGCCGTCCCACAGTATACACCTACGGGTACATTGGAACTTCTGACGGAGGTACAGTGTATACCGGTACTGTAGATGGTTGTTCTGGAGACCGCGGCTTCAACGATGAGTCTGTGGCGGTCGTGCGATGCCCTCCATGGCAACATTTGCCGTCCGATTCTTTGAGTTCTCCACGATGCACCTGTGGCCGGCCACAAGTCAACGTGTATTTCAATCGCATGATATTAATAATCGTAATGACAGCCATCATGGTCGCAAAAACATAAATAGTTGAATGATATTTGTTGTAGGGTCGTCGCCACTCACACTATGTGGTCGCTCTTCATTTCCTCGCCAGTGTCCTCCCGTCGTGTCGACGGATCGGCTGGGGGCGCCAGTACAAGGGAAGGAGGCTGGTACTCGCCTTGCTTGCTATTGGCTTGTCGTTTGACCTCAGTATCCGCATCCACCGCACTACGCTGCGGTAGAACAAGCGGTTCCTCGCGCTCCATGCGCTCGTCCATGATCTTGATTTCCTCTAGTCGCGTGGGCGGCCCCGCGGGTCCGTGGCTGTGCAAGCTCTCGCGCCATGTCTCGAGTCGTAATCCGGGCCCGGAATTGCGCTCCTCTCGCTCGGCGAACGCGAGCTGGTAGTACGCCACGACGGTCAGCGCGCCGTTCTGGCGCTCGACAAAGTCGGCGCTGCTCACGCCCTCGCCATAGAAGCTGTCGCAGCAAATGACCCAGCGCCAGCAACCGGCGCGCCACAGCGACCGGCGCAGGTTGGTGCCCTTCCACAGAATCGCGATGCAGGGCGACAGGACGAGCAGACCGAGAAGGCCAATGACCAGGTACTTGGCGGCCGAGGCAACGTCGAATCCACTCATGGTTGCGTTGGTACGGTACAGCACGCGTGACGAGAAGGAATCGGAAGTGAGCGATTCCGGTTCTGCCCATGCTCCTGCGCCTGCTCCTCCCCTTCTCTTTTTTCCAACCTGGAGGCTCGACGTGCTGCGAGGCGTCGTTACTGTGAAATGGAGAGGTGGACCCACATAGCCACCCGTGTGATACTGTACACAGGCAGTGAATTCCAGGAACATATTCAGCATAATCACGCACCCATCGTGGGCCGTCCGAAGGCGACGCAACTGGACGTGCCCGGTTTACGTGACCTGACTTCTTTTCTGTGGACCGGGCCCCATTGAAGTTCAACAGTACCTTTCGCTACTTTCGCATTACAACGCTCTTAAACTTAGTGTTAGTGGTCAAAATGCTCCGTGTTAATTCCGACATGGAATATTATATTCGTTTGTATGCAAATACTCGTAGTCAGAGGTAGTCACGAGATGTTTTATCCATTACGGCATACTGGTGGTATCGCACTTAAAAAAGTCAGAATACAGACAGTTCCGGGTCTAAGCTAGCTTGTACCTTTCATAACCTCTTGAATATGCTCACATGAAATGAAAACAACAGATTTGTTTGCTGTGTGGAAAAACAATACCTTGCATATGCCGATTGTATACACTCTACATTGCGTCAATTGCCATCCTGGGTTGGACTCCTGCCAGATGCTGCGTCTGTTGAAATGTCCGGATATTTGGAACATTTGGAACGCGCTGTAGAATACTGTAGAGGAAACAAGGCCACGGCGCATCGGGATCAGCTGGGCTGACAGCCCAGGGCAACACTGTCCACAGTGGAGTCAACAACTGTTTGTGAAGGCGGACCCTTTTGACGATCTTAGCATGCGCTGTCGGATACGTGTCCAGTCTCGTATCGCCATACACCGAATAATCACAACCACATCGTTGTTACTGTAGTACGTTACAATACGTTTCTGGCTATTCGGTCTCCATACTGTAAAATCTCCGACCTCCGACAAGAGGGCGGAGGAGGTTCCGGCAATGAATGATTGTCATAAGCAGGTGTGGACCACATAACGATGATGTGCAGTGGATCGAAGTGGTGACCAAGACAGCCATAAGTATGGACGGAGCCGCACGGGAAAGTGCTGAACTTGTGACAGGAAGTTTCTGCCTGAGCACTGGTTTAAGGTAAAGTCTTGGGGTGCCCACGATTGTCCAAAACTCGAAGAAACGGAAAGCCCGCCTCCCATCCCGGCGGTCACATGCGGACCGTTAGAGTGGATGCGTGGAGTAGTGAGAGTCTGTCCTGTTTGTACGCCAGCATGCTAAAGCAGAATATAGCCGAGATAGTGATTTGGATAGGGGATTCGAGGATGCCGTACTCTATAACCTCCCAGCCATTCACAACTCAGGCATGCAGAGAGTTGAAGAGCTCCGCTGTTTAAAAATAACCCAAACGGCTTCAATTTTACCCGACAGATTTTCAAAACAGGTTCCATTCTTTCGTACTGTATTGTACTTGAACCTTTAGAAAGTATCAAAATAGCCCGCCCAGTTTCAGTTCAACTCGACCAGATATTACGACTCCGTATAAGATAGCCGACACTATTACCGGGCAATCGGTGGATGATCCTCGGTTGAACTTGAGTGGGGGCGGCTGCTCGCGTGGGCTGACATTGACGCCCCATCCAATCGCGTCGGAAGAACCACAATGCTTATGACGGCGCGACGAGGCGGATCGCTGTGGCGGTCACGTTCTCTGGAAGTATTGATATCTGGCTGCGCTTGCCGCTCGGGATCTCGCTCAATGGATTCCGACTGGATCTGGATGTGCTCTAGCTGCGTTGAGATTGGTACGGCAAGCGAGCTGTGGTGGAGTACGCTTTCCCGCCATGCGGCTAGTCGAAGACCGTTCTTCGGGGCCTCGCGAGTGCGTGGTGAACGCATGGGTCCGTAGCACGCTACGAACTGATGTGGGATGTGGTGCGTGCCGCGCTCTAGTCGATCGTGGAGGTCGTCGCCAAAGAGACGATCGCAGCAGACGACCCAGTGTGGATACCCAGCGCGCCACAGCGCGCGTCGACAACCAGTGCTCTTGTACAGTGTCGCAAAGCATGGCGTGAAGATGAGCACCGTCGCGAGCACAACGACCATGGAGTCAATCATGGCTGAATGGACCGCGCACTGGGCCGGGCTCGATGAATTGTGAAGTGGCCCATGGGAATTTTGCCGGCCGGCCGCAAGGTACGCGTACTGTATGAATTTATTATGAGTCAAGGCCGCTTGTTCCCACGGCGCTTCCTTGGTTTTGTATCGACACAGAAAGCGGGCTATGAGACAATGCACTTCAACTTGAAGACCATGTCACAGATTCGATGAATAATTCACGAAACAAGGGATTTTCGGAACATATTACTTGACGTGAGTATGTTCAACTTAAACGAGGGACCAATTAGGGACGCGGGCCCAACCAGAACCAGAGAGCTGCTGTTTTTAGTGTTGAGAATGTTCTGCTTTGAATCCGACCGCTCTCTGATTTGGCATGCTGAGCTACAGTTTTTGACTGTACAGTATTGTACACTGTTCCGGTACATGTCCGTTTTTTTAAAAACGGAACTTAAAAGTGCTCAACAAACGGTGAACACGCAAATGAGAGGGACAGACAGGCACACGGTTCGAGCCGAGCGATGAAAAGATGGCTGGTGCTGCTTGGCGATGAAGATGGCTACATTCTACACGTGCGAAAAGTTTTGGTTGGGTTTGGATCCGTGTCTGTCGGGATGCGAAAGCAACTTCAACGTGGCAACCATAACTTTGAGGACTCGTCTCACATGCCCCTGTCTTGAGGATTGCGCGCACGACGAAGTTGCTACACTACTGTTTACGCGTCGCTTTCCGATGCGGAATGCGGTCGTCGCAAAACGCCAAGTGCCGATCACCAGCCAACCATTGCCACCGTTGTGCGACTTCTGTACTGGCAGGAGCCCGTTTGTCGGGTTAAGCTTATCCGGATGGTGGGTGGTCGGAAGTCCCGGAATACTGTGCAGAGCCCCCCCCCCGAAGTCCCGACTCGGGAGACCAATCCAGTTTGTTTCGGCGGACTTTCTCGAGACATCAGTCATCTCGCCACAACTCAACTCAAGCCACTGAGCCGTCCACAACTGAACGTCGATTTGCTGAGGCAAGCCTTTGCGTCATCTTATCCTGCGCAGGAGTACTGTGCGTGATGTACCCATCAACCCAAAAAGTTCACTTGAAGTTTCGCACGTGAGCCGAAGTGAGGGAGATGAGAGTTTATTCCGGTCTTGTTGTCTCGCATTTGTTGTTGGCTGCTGCGTGTTGGCTGGCACGCTGCACTGGCAGCTGAACTTCCGACATGTTTCCCCGACAGACTGTGGCAACAAAGAAAAAAAGAAAACTTTCGAGAAGATGATTGCAGCCGAACGCCAGTTGGCGTCTGGCCAACATGACCATTACACAGCGCCAATGACGAGCTGACGTACGAGAGCCGCCCGTAAGCCGTTCCAGAGACTCGCTCGAATGACGCCATCCACACTGAATGCTGGTATAATATATGCATATTATGCAGTGCCAGCGAATGGCACGAATGATGCCCCCCGTAATGGGAATCCATAGGGTCCAGTACGATTACGCCGAGTGCACCGAGACCGGCCGTATGGCACTGATTGCTGGCTGCGGACAGCGACCAAACACGCGGATAAAAGAGACCATCGTCGGCCATGTGCCAGCCTTGGCCACCGTGGAAACATGCCCCCTTCTCTTTCAGAAGCGATGCTATTGTTATACGCAGTCATACAATAGAGCTGGAAGGTTGCGTTGACCACGGCAACTGCTATATCGCATACAGTAAGGTGGATGCAACATCGCCCTTGTTGACGTTGATCTGCCTGTCCTCCAACGAAAAGAACGAAGAAAAAACTCAGCTCAGCGGTTGAAGTTGATAGGGTTTCGCGTTCTTAACTGCTATGACACGCCTCTGTCATCTCAGAATACGGTACTGTAGGTACCGTCGTTGATCCCTTCGCTTCGTTCACGTAGTCAAAACACGAAGTGAAGGTCCCCAGCTGGATCTCTCGGTCCACCCCGTCACCGCTCCGCTCCACCACACCGTCCGCTTCGAATATTTCTCCCCCCTTCGGTGGTGGAGGGGGCGGGAGGAGAGCTACTCAACTTCAAGCGCAGCTTCAACAGCGCTGCTTCGTCATCATCCCTGCTCAACCCTCCTCCTCCCCCCTCCTCCGCTCCGCTCCGCTCCAACCCTCCGCTCCACCTTCGAATCCCCTCCCCTTCCCTCCCTCCTTCGCCTTCACGTTGGACTCGCTCCTCTTTTTGGCCATGGCACTCTTCCGTCTTGGCCGCTTCGGCGCTGCTGGCGGAGCGGCTCACTTGCGAATCCGCGCCAAGCCCCACCTCCACCACTCCCCTTACCCCCTCTTCTCCTCCTCCTCCTCGTTCACCATGGCGGAGCAGCTTCTCGGTGCCATTGACCAGGGCACGACGTCGTCTCGTTTCATTGCGTTCTCGCGCCAGGGCGAGATCGTCGCGACCCACCAGCTCGAGCACAAGCAAATCTACCCGCAGCCCGGCTGGACCGAGCACGACGCCGACGAGATCTTTACGAACGTTGAGCTCTGCGTGCGCGGCGCGCTCGAGAAGGAAGGTATCCCGCTCTCGCGTCTCGCGGCCGTTGGCATTACGAACCAACGCGAGACCACGCTCGTGTGGGACAAGCACACGGGCAAGCCGCTCTTCAATGCGATCGTGTGGCACGACGCACGCACGGCCGACATTGTGCACCGCTTCAAGAATGGGGAGGGCGAAGGGTTTGCCGGCCTCGGTCAGGACCGTTTCCGCTCGGTCACGGGGCTGCCCATTTCGACCTACTTTTCGGCCAGCAAACTCATTTGGCTCTTGGAAAACGTCCCGGGCCTTCGTGAAAAGGCCGAAAAGGGCGACGCGCTCTTTGGCAACATGGACACGTGGCTCATCTGGAAGCTCAGCAACGGGCTCCACGTCACGGACGTGACGAACGCGTCGCGTACCAACCTCATGAGCTTAGAGACGCTCCAGTGGGACGACGCCATCCTCAAGTGCCTCAACATTCCGCGTGCCATGCTGCCCGAGATCCGCTCGTCGTCCGAGGTCTATGCCCAAGGCAAGGAAGGCTCGTGTCTCGCGGGCATTCCGATCGCTGGTGACCTTGGAGATCAGCAGGCCGCGCTCTTTGGCCAAACATGCTTTTCGCCTGGCGAGGCCAAGAACACGTACGGCACGGGTTGCTTCTTCATGATGAACACGGGCACCAAGCCGACGCCGTCGACCAAGGGCTTGCTCACGACGCTCGGCTACAAGATTGGCAACGAGCCGGCCGTGTACGCGCTCGAAGGCTCGATTGCCTACTCGGGTGCACTCATCCAGTGGCTGCGTGACAACCTCAAGATGATTGATTCGGCGCCCGAGGTCGAGACGCTCGCGCGCAAGGTCGAAGACAATGGCGGCGTCTACCTCGTGCCGGCGTTTGGCGGTCTCTTTGCGCCGCACTGGCGTGACGATGCGCGTGGTGTGCTTGTCGGTCTCACGGCCTACGCGACGCGCGACCACATTGCGCGTGCCGCGCTCGAGAGCACGGCGTTCCAGACCCAAGAGGTCGTGGCCGCCATGGAGGCCGACTCGGGCGTCCACCTCACCAAGCTCAAGGTCGATGGCGGCATGGTTGTGAACCAGTTGCTCATGCAGTTCCAGGCCGACATTCTCAACGCGCCGGTCGTGCGTCCAGTCGTGGCCGAGACCACGGCGCTCGGTGCGGCCTACGCCGCCGGTCTCGCCGTGGGCTTTTACAAGACCATTGACGAGCTGCGTTCGAACTGGCAGATCGCGGCGACGTGGGACCCCGACATGGAGACTGCGAAGCGCCAGAAGTTGCTCAAGCAGTGGAGCAAGGCCGTCGAGCGCACGCTCAACTGGGAGGACGACAAGAATTGAATCGCAGGCGACGATGACCACGGCGAATGCGACGAAGACGGCAGTCGCAGCAAGCTCTAATGGCGACGTGGGAAACCCCCTCGGCTGACATTTGGACCCGACATGTGTGCTATGTTTCGTTAGTTTATGGACACCCCAACACCTTTCCAATCTTTCTCACTGCTCTCTCTCTCTCTCTCTCTGTCTCTCGCTGTCTCTGTCTCTCTCTCTTTGTCTCTCTTCGTCTCAGTCGATTGCCGTTGAGGTGGTGAGATCGAAGCGACCCATTTACCCCTCATCGGATCCCTTGATCTTGCCGATCCAAAGCAAAATCTGTGACATGCTACAGACTCGAAAATGTAGCCAACTCAACAGCTTCCTTCGGTAACGTTGGGCAATTTTTGTAAAGCCACACTGAAGTGCACACACGCAAACTACAACATACATGAACAGATAAACCAGTAGAGATGGCCCATCGAAGTCCACACTGGCGCAGTAGGTTTGGCATGAACGTCCGTCAGTTGGGCGCTGGGGTCGATCCCTTCAGGAACCAATACAGAGGGTAATTCTGCATGAACTAATAGCCTTGGCTCCCAGATCTACTTCTTCTTAGTGATAGTTCATCTCACCACCTGGCCTTCCGCACCATACCCCGAGAATGAAACGTCTCATTCTCTCTCTGCTACTGTGGCTGCTACTGCCTTACAGCCCGCAGCGGCTTTGTCCCTCGATAAAATGCGACGCATTTTATCGCCTGCTGTGCAGGAGCCTCACCCGAAGCGAAGCCTCCCGAGCGGCGACTTTCGGGCCTGCGGTCTCTCGCGACAGACACGCGCCTATTGCCATCTTATCCTGGAGTTGATGAGATCTTCAAGGTCGAACTCATTGGCCATCTACAGGTAAAGGAATCAGACTTCGGAATCATTTTCGTACGAAAGAAAATTGCGTTCTGCAGCTACTACTAGCGATCAACTGACCGACCCATCATCTGTAGAGCCTCCTGGATATCCGTACAATAGCCAACCCTCCTAGAACCAGCCCATGCCACGGCCATAGCTAAACACAACGTACACGGCGTAGAGCACGATCATGACACCGCCCACGGAGCGTCGCAGGCGCCACTTGGACAGAATGAGCAACCCAACGACCGTCACGAGCACGGCAAACAGAATAATGACAGAGACTTCAAGGTCATCGGTCAAGACCGTGACGGGCTCGCTGTAGACGAGGTTCGAAATGAAGAAGGGCAAGCCCAAGCCAAAGAGAATATCAAACACGTTGCTGCCCAGTGCGTTGGACACAGCCATGTCGCCGTGGCCGTCGCGCGCGACCAAGACCGAACTCATGGCGTCCGGCACGGACGTACCGGCCGCGAGGATCGTGAGCCCCATGAGCGCCGACGGAATGCCGGCGATACAGCCAAAGCGTGTGGCCCACACGACCGTGT